>CM068373.1:470269914-470407414 GCA_034769895.1 Magicicada septendecula
GGAATTGGCGCTGAGGTTCAAATTGTATCAGTGTATCGAATAGTGTATGTGATCTATAATGTAATTGTTCATTTAATATGTTGTTTGGTTGTAGTGTGTGATATCTGTATATTTCAAATTGTTAGCTGTGTTTAGTTTTCTACTTTTAGGTAAGTAGTGTAATATTTCCATGTTGTGTTGTATGTTTGTGTAACTGTGGTTTTCGTTTTGTAAATGTGTGGCAAATGTGGAATGTATGTAGTTTGTGGTGAGGGCTTTTAAATGTTCTGAAAATCTGGAGGAAAAAGATTTTCCCGTCTGGCCGATGTAGAATTGGTGAAAGTTTATATATATAATAATTTTTATAGTAAAACCATTAACCTACATAACGTGATGTGAGTTTTGTATCACATTCACAATCACAAAAACATTCTATAATCACAAGACGACGACAAAAAAAAATTTCTCTGAAGTAACCATTTGGGAGGGATTTCTGCCCCCTCCCCCACAGATCTGCGCTTGGTCCGTACGTGTATGTAGACAGGAAGGTCAACAACGTTTTTATTATTTCAAAGAACTCAAAAGAAAAACTGAAAAATTAAGAACAAAATTTGTGAATATTATTATTCTAAATCTATGGACTTCCTTCCAACTAAGGACACTGAATTGTTATGTTTGGTCCTTGCTACTTGCTACTAGATGAATGGTGTTGTTACGACGGTCTGCTTGATCGCCGTAGAGAGCAAAATACAAGACACCAATAAAGTCACTATTCACCAGGTTTAATTATCACAGTTAAACAGTTCGTAATTAACAACAGTCTCTTACAACAAATCAAATAAAAATTGTTCACATGCAATAAAATGTCAACTAATATAAAACACAATAAATTACAATTATACCGCCCGATTATAAGACACACACTTCCCCACAATAACCACTTGAACGCACAGAGTAATCACTTGTAATCGCCCGACAATACTTTCGAACCGCACTGTAATATGTCGCAACTATAACTGAAACTGAACGTCGTTGAGTACTGGTATTTATACCCCCCCCCCCGAAGTACTAGCTTATTCCATACTGCGCGTTAGCTCTACACTACGACGTAATTAATTGCGGCCTTGACACATTCCGCGCGGCTGGCGGCTTCCAGAAAAGTCTCGCGAGCGCATGTTGGAATCACGTACGCCACAACATTTAGCCGTATTCCACTGGATCGTTCGATAAACACGTAGATTGTTCTGTGACGTCGTAACAGTATGAACTGCCTAGCATTTAGGAAGGTCAATCAACGTAAACAAAATATATTACTTAATTATATCAGGAATTATAATATTATGTATTACTTTATTTTATAATTATAAGTAGTAATTATCTAAAATTTTTTCAACTTTATTACCGACTTCTATTTGTTATTCAAGTTATGAATATGGCTGCTGTGGATGCGAATCTTCGCCGTTGAATTTAAATAACTTTCTTTACTGAAGCGACGCGACGGGTCTTCTATAGTGAAGTCCGTATTTTGTTCATCTTTCATTAAAATGCCTATAGTGTAAGAGCACTCATTTTCAGTAAATGACAACAAACGTACTCTAAACATGTTTGTATATTTAAAAAATAGTTACTACTATATTAGGTACACAGCTGAAAAAATAATAAAACGGCCTAAAAATTAAGAGATTAACAAAATTCGTCAACTTTTTAGACCCTGTCGTCTCGTTCGTCCCGCCCCCTCGTAAATACGCCCCTGGTGAAGTTTCGCCACTTGACAGTCAACCACAACTGCCACAATTTTGTAAAACCGGTTACTGGGACACAATCAGCCATCGCATTGTTGTGGACGGCAGTTAAATGCCGTAACAAACGTCCGTGAATGCGGAATGAACCTGCACGAGACACAACAGCATGCTGTTAATCTCAGGCAATTGATTTAAAGCTGACTTTGAAAACTATAATGCGGATTACCAGTACTTGTGTCGTACCAAGCCGTGTGTGTAATACTCGAAAGGCAAAGGTGGTCGTGATGACGATAATATTGTTACGACGGTCTAAGTGATCGTCGTATGGTACAGTGGAAAACAAAGTACAAGACATCAATTACGTCACTAATCACCAGCTTTAATTACCACAATTAAACAGTTTGTAATCAACAAGATCAAACAACAAATCAAATAAAAATTGTTCACACGGAATAAAATGTCAACTAATAAAACACAGTTGTATTAAAATTGTCCCACACGATTATAAAACACATAACACTTCGCCACAATACTTCAAACCGCACTGTGTAATCGCCCGACAATAACTGACTTGGCCGTCGCTGAATGGCTGTATTTATACCCCGCTGATTTTCAGAATAATCTGTCCCTTTGGATGACGTTAAACAAACAGGCGCTCTCGAGAATCCACTAGAAACAACAAGTTCAATGGCTGTGCGGGACGAAGGGCTTGCCCGTCGCCCGCTCGTGTACTACGTTCCGAGCTTCATATAGAGCTCCTGGCGCAGGGTCGACTGATAGGGTCTGGACTTAGGGTGTGGCCTGCTACCGGCCGTCGGATTTTAATTAAATTACTTAATTGAGGGTGAGTGTACGCCGAGGCCGGGTCCAAGATTCTCCTGGCACAGATTGGTAGCGACCGAGGGCGCTAATCAGGTGGTTGCCCTGGAATCGGGCGGTGTCCGTATAGTGTAGCACTAGAAACAGTGTCCTTCAACACACTGCGCTGAGCCGATAGTTGACGCGTAATTGTCTTTCACCGCAAAGTAGCAGCATTATGTACGCACACACACATTACAACTGGAATATTCGGGAAACTTGTAGAACGTTCCGCATAACTTAACAATAGGCTTTTATCTGATTCGGTCTTCTAAATTATTCGTAGGAAGGAGGGAAAACTGAGAGGTAAAGAGAACGGCAAATCCAACGGATCGTTTGCAAATTCAACAGTGGAAAAGAGAGTAGCCTTGTAATTTCAGAAGTGGAAAAGTACCTTAATTTCAGGTGCTGAAAGTACCTTAATTTCAGCAGTTAACATTCGTATTTTCAAATCTGTTTCCCTTTCTTCCCCTTTTTTCACGTTCCCTCTCATTATCCTCTTCTTCCCAAACATTTTAAATTCGCAGTTTCCTTTTCTAAAATACACACACACACACACACACACACACACAAAACCAACTGTATCCGCTCTTAAACTCTTAACTGTTATGAAAACATATAAACACATTTACAAAAATATTTACGTAAAAGCCGGAAGACAAATACTAGCTCACTCGAGGTATAAGAATACAGAGTGAGTAAATAGACCGTTAAAAGTTGCCACTGATAACTCTCTCTGTGTGTGTGTGTGTGTGTGTGTGTGTTTTGCAGAGATTTAATTAACCTCGCAACAATTTTTGCTCTTCAATTACAATAAATATCTCTTATCTTGCTTTGCACATAAACTCACTTAGGCTACATTGGGTACAATTTGCGTACCGTGTCCGCTGTTCGTTGCTGCTTCTCTAGCAGTGAGAATTCCGTTTTGATCACAACTCGCACAACTGCGATACACGTTTCCGCTACTTGACTACAGATGCATCACACCTGTGTCTGTGGTGTCTGTAAATGATTCTCTCACAAACCACCAACCCTAATACATCTGTAAACGTAGTCTATTAAATATTATTTAATCTCTTCGTATTAATAAAATTTATCTCTTCTTTATAAGTAACTCAGTGAGTTTTTTGCAGTATTATTGTAGCCTATAATATTATGTATTATCAAATTATTAACAAATAATTCAATTGATTCGATTTAAATTATCAATTATAGTAATCTTTATTTCGTTAATCAGCTGTTCTGACGGTTATATTGGAAACATAATATAAAATATACAAATATAAAACAAACAATGAACTATTATCAAACAGATTATGATCATCATCATCAGCCGTGGCTCTACAACCCTTGGTGGGTCCTGGCCTCCTCCAAGGGTCGATTCCATTCTTCCCTATTACGTGCCCTGCCTTTCCAGTTTCTTATGTTCGGCTTTCCGAAATCCTCCTCTACCTGGTTTTTGAATCTACTTCGGAGTATTCCCCTTGTTCTAGTACTCATTGGTGGGTAGAAACCAATTCGTTTTGTAGGCTGTCCTTCCTCCATTCTCTCTATGTGTCCAACCCACCTTAGCCTGTATATTTTGATTATCGTGACAATGTAAAGATGGTATAGTTCATAATTCTAGTGCCTGCGCCACATTTCATTTTCTTGTACTCCTATAAATACTGTTCTTAGAATCCGTCTTTCACAGCAGCCCAGAAGTCTCTCGCTATTTTTTGTCATTTTCCATGTTTCTGAAGCATATGTCAGCACTGGCCTGATAAGTGTTTTGTAAATTTTGCATTTCGTTGCTTCTTAAGATGAAGCTAGATGACAGGTTCTTTTTTAAATCCATAATATGTTTTATTTGCGAAATATATTCTTCTTCTTATTTCTGTGTTGGTGTCGTAAGTGCTGTTTATCAAACAGATATCAGTTGAAAATGGATACAAAATACAAACTATCAATAAATTAGAAAATAAAGTAAAACGTAAACTCACTAAACAAATACCCAATTGGTATTAGCTAAATTACCCAATTACCTAAAAATCCACGTATTAATGATAATATAAAATATACAGTCTTTACTTATTATAAAAATATAACTCAAAAACAAAGTAAAATAAAAATTCACCATAAAGTAGAATATTTACAATAAAAATGGAATATACAAAAGAGAATGTCCAGATGAAAATAAATTTTACGTAGGTCATCCAAAGAAAAACTACTCGATAGATTCCTTCAACACCACAATGCATTTTTAAAACCAAATATATTTACAAATCTAATTTATCCACACATTGTATAAATAATAAACATCAATTTATAGACATTCAAAATATGAAGTTAATTAAAAACATACAAAAAGGTCCAAAAATTTCTTCTTCTTCTTCTTCTTCTTCTTCTTCTTCTTCTTCTTCTTCTTCTTCTTCTTCTTCTTCTTCTTCAGCGGCGTAACAACCCATTACTGAGTCAAGGCTTCCTTTAACAGCCTCCGCCAGTTGTCCCGGTCAAGTGCAGCTGCTCTCCAGTTCCGGGTCCCAAGGATATGGCGCGTATCGTAGTTCACACCGTCTTCCCAACGTAGTTTGGGCGTACCAACTCTCCTGGTGCCATAGATCTGTTCTGTGAGTGCCTTTCTTAGTACTTCATTCTCCCCAATTCTGATCACGTGTCCAACCCACCTGAGTCTACCAAATTTTATAATTTTCACAATATCTGGTTCATTCAGAAGAGTGTTCAGTTCTTGGTTGGTTCTTTTCCTCCATTCACCTCCTACACATATTGCACCAAATATACTGCGGAGGATTTTGCGTTCATGAACCAGCAGGCTTGACTCAGACTTTCTAGAAATGGTCCAGGTCTCAGAACCATAGGTGAGAACTGGGCGGATCAGTGTTTTATACAAAAGCAGCTTGATGCTCCTGGCAATTATTCTGCTTTGGAACAGGGGTCTGAGACCAAAGAAGCACCTGTTAGCTGAGGTGATTCTTCGCTTTATTTCTTCTGTTGTTTCCCCATCGGCGTTAACTTGGCATCCTAAATAAACAAAGTTGTTGACTTTTTAGAAGGAATAGCTGCCAATTTGGATGTGCTCTCCTTCTCTAGCCTCCTGTCCTGTGGCAATGTATTTTGTCTTGCTTTCATTTATTATGAGACCCAGCCTCTTTGCGAGACCTTCAAGAGCAAGAAAGGCTTCAGTGACTGCTCGAAGGGACCTCCCGATTATATCTAGGTCATCGGCGTATCCTAGGACCTGCACCAACCTATTGAATACAGTCCCGGAGGAATCTATTCCAGCATCTCTCATAGCTTTTTCTAAGGCAAGATTGAAGAGGAGGCAAGCAAGAGCATCGCCCTGGAGGACTCCCTTTCCATAGTCAAACTCTCGTGATAAGTCATTCTAAATCCTTACCATGCCCTTCTCTGTCAGCATTGTCATCCTACACAATCTTATTAATTTCTTTGGTATGCCCAGTTCTTCAAGAGCAGTGTAAAGTTCTTTTCTGTCAATGCTGTCGTATGCATTTCTGAAATCTATGAGGTTTGTAGCTTATGTTCCCTACCTTTCTACAGAATTTGTCGGAGTGTGAAAAACTGGTCTCCAAAAAATGACTAGTCGACCTAACCTAACCTAACACCACACGAGCAAAAATTATTGTAGATGATACTGTTCTGGAATTGTCCAATATCCCCAATGACTGCCGCATCCACAAACTACTATGGAATTATAAGCCAAAACATACGAATGTTTCTAATAACATATACGGTACAACCGGCCGATGTCTGAAAAACACAACAAGAAAAGAGACCATTTTATAAAATTTTATAAATCGTTCGCAGTAGTATTTTTATTAAAGCAGTGCCCACGCTAATGTAAGGCAGTGAATCTGGGCTACAATAAAGAAAAAGAGAGAAGAATATAAAGTATAGAAATGTAGTCTCTAAGAAGTGTTAAGGGATGTAACCGGAAAGATATGATAACGAACGAAACGAATATAGATAAGAACTCCAAATATTTTAATTTAAATTTAAAAATAAAAGAAAACGGGATTAAATGGAACGAACGCTTGGAAAGCATGGAAGTCAAAAAAAGTATTGCCTTAAAAAAAAAAGGAATATATAAAACAAAAGGAAGAAGAAACATAGGTCGACTGACAAAAAAGATTGGAAACGAAACGGTTAACAATGCTTAAAACGGGAAGTGGAAATGACGATGAGAAACGTTTTCCGGATAATTCAACATTTCACACAAAAACCTTTATTTTACTATATTGAAGCAAAATAATGTTTGGTTTTCTGTCTACTTTAAATCTGGTTCTAACCTAAAGTAAGCATCACTGTGTAAAGATTGGCTTAGGGAGGTCACTCCTGAATTGTGTCTTCAACCTCGATCCCTTCGCTTTCTTCTTAGGTTAAACTCGAAATAATTTTGTATCCGGCCAACGAAAGCCGCTTTTTGACGTCCTCAGCTATACTCAACTCCTATTCTTTAAATTGATTAGAAGTTCAAACTTATCAGTCTCTGGGGTGTAAGTGACAGTGGGGTGTTATCAGTCTACAGGCTATTCACTAGAAGTTGATTTTGGACGTTTCTACAGCGCTAACTAGTTAATTTTATGGTAACTGGATTTTGGCTCGCCTACCATACTATTCGCAAAATGCTTCAACTACGGGACAAACGTTTTTAGTAATATATCCAATAAACGCGACATATCCTACTTTTTTTACCTCAGCGGGTGTTAATGTTAATAATACTTCCACAAACGTATAGTAGGCTAAGACTGCAAAGAAAAAGTCTTGAAATTCGTTCAAAGCGTTGAGTTATTAAAGATTTATGGTTTCAGGTTTCACGAGACAATTTAAACATCAAAAATTATTTGTCGGTACGTGCGCGCGCGCGCGCGGGCGCCAGCATGTGTAGTACTGCGGACAAGCTACTTAGATGACACTGTCTCAGCACAATATTTATCATGCAAAGTTCTTTGTTTTCGTCTTTTTTCGCCCAACGACACTAGTCTTCATTTGCATTCCATTCCGTTTCTTGCTACATTAAAGTGTTCGTTTATTTCTTATTTTAGCCAAGAAATTCGGCATCATGTTACATTTACACCAGTGGCATTATCACTGTCTTTTTGCTGGAACCGTTGTCGCATTTACAATTTTAATTTATTTATTCTTATTTTAAAACACATTTTACATTCAACTCTGTAATTCATATTTCACTTTGCTCCGCCACCCCTCGCGACTCTATTATTCTACACCAACAAAGAGCTCAAAACAACAATAACAACAACAGTACTTGTGGTTTTATTTTTCTGTTTATACTTCACAACGGCAGCGAAAAACCATTCCGGTGGCTATATAATTGCTTTCGTCGTGTTCATTAGAGCAGTTGAACACTATGACATGTATCCGGTTGTGAATGCGGCAATTGTCAATACATACAAATGACTTAGTAAGAATTTTGACTTTTAGTGTTAAACTTGTGTTTCAACTTTAGTTGCTTGAATGTTGTAAGAGACAGTACGAGATGAGGAGAAACTCAAGAGATCTGAGAGAGGAATAGTAAGAAGTATCGGAGAGAATAGCAGAGGAAAAGAACATCAAACCGAAAAATAAAGAAATAGGTGAGATAATGATGTTTCGTGTCATATCTAAGACCTGTAAAGGAACAGATAGTATAGTGGCTTGGGATGTAAAACGAAGATTATCGGAATAGGTGATGAGGAGAATAAGCGAATGGAGACCAGGGAATCCCAGATCAGTGAGAAGACCGAAGGAAAGATAGGAGGTATGAGGAAGGAAAAGTAATATGTGCTACTTAAAACAATTAGGAGGCGCATAAAGTTATGATTGTAAGACTACCATATATGGTACGGGAACTGAATTATGAATGTATAACTAATCATTTTTTTATGTTGACCTCCACATGTCCCCTTATAGCCTTTCCAACCTCCTTGAAGATTTTTATCTAACAGGGAAGCAGAATGACCGTATTCTGATCTGAAGAGATTGCAAAGAATACGTTGGTGTATGCACTCTTCCTAACTAGGACGTATTTCAGGGGAAACGTCAATATATAGTCGAAGAAAGAAATATACTACATATATATAAAGCAAACAACAAGTAAATGAATTTATATAAAACATACATTTCTAAAATGATTAGATGTCCTAGTCAACATCCCACTCCAGTATCTTCATAACGTTCTTCCTGAAGACATTAATATTCTGATTCAACAGTCAACGCCTTCACTGTCACAAACTCTCTTCGTCATTCTGATGGATCCGCCAATGTAGCCAACGCACTCTGCCGCAACTAACTGAACAAGACATGCCTTTGTGTCTTACGTAAGAACTCTGTAACCGATCCCCGAGGCATCTATCTCAATGAGATCGTAGATATTCTTATACATAAATAACACATCTTGTAGTGCTCTTCTATTTTAAGGCGTCATAATACCCCAATGTTCACACTTGGTCTCGTATAAAGAAAACACTGATAATTGCTGACCACGCTATTGTAAGAAAACACTCGTTTTTAGACTGATTCAATCTTCTGATTGGTGTCGTCCTTCATATATCCCCAAATCACTGAACAGTACTCCGGAATCGGTCGAACAATGATTTGGTAGAGCCGCAGGATGCTATTTGCTGACGACTCACTCACAGAAGCAGTCCTAACTTCCTCCTTGCTTTAGAAGGTATTATATCTACATGACTCGTGGAAAGTATTTGGTGTCAAAGTTTACACCCAATCACAAACCAAAACACGGCGTACAGTCCTACCAGCAACATAATAGTCATATTTCAACATCACTGTCTTCCGGGAAAAAGCCGTGATGAGACTGTCTGCGATTTGGCAACTGACCGCTTATAAATTTTTTTCAGCATCACAAAACACAAAGTCCTCATATTTATTATCTTCGCACACAGTTTCAAATCATCCGCAGACATTAGGATCTTTGAATGAATGCCTTTTACAATATCACTAATAATTAGAATAAACAATAGTGGCCCCAAATTTGAGCCCTGTGGAACCCTAGCGACAGCTTAAAACTGTTATAAATCTCCCCAGCTACCTTAACATAAAAGGGCTTATTGGCAGGTACGACTGGGTCCACGTAACATGGATTCCGTAATATATAATAATAAATTCAAACACTTTTTTTGCTACAGTCTGTTTCTTGATGTATGTAATATATTTAATATTTATAATGCTTTACCTACACCACAACCACACCAATAATACCAATTTAAAATGCCAAAGGCCAACAGGAAACCACAACAACAACCAACCAACCAACACACAAGTACTTCACAAGACTCAAAATTGGAAAGGCTGAGGATGGGAACACAAAGCGTCCAGAAACATGTTCCCAATAAGGAAAATACATCTTGAGGTATTATAAATATTAAATATAATAATAAATATATAATAATAAATACTTGATAGTTTTTTGTATTTGTTAAGGCTTGATTTTTTAGCACTTTTCACTCTAGAAATCTAAGCACATCTTTTTTGATATAAACGTTTTTTAAATTCCATTTCTGAAACTCGAAAGAATGTTTCTTCAATGGTTCTTGTGTGGTTGCCGAGATTTTTTTTACAGAAACTTTTTTAAATTTCTGTGATTATTAAGTGATTAGTGTTTAACAAAAATGGGGCAAAGTTTTTAGACGACTACCATTTATTTACATTACCTTTTAAGTTAACGCACTGAGACTGATAATGCTGAATGTGAAGTGTACTCTGCCACAACTTTACAGTAAAGGAAATAGTTATATACAGTACGTATAAATAATAATATACATATCTTATTATGTCCGTAAACGTATGTGTGTGCGCGTGTGTATGGTCGCGCTTTTGTGTGTTAAGAGATAGATAGATAGAGAGAGAGAGAGAGAGAGAGAGAGAGAGAGAGAGAGAGAGAGAGAGAGAGAGAGAGAGGATTATTTTTAATTCATTATTTTTATTTTATATTGCGAACGTCACCTGAAGTAAGTTATGTTTAAAAAGAAGTTTATTCAACATTTTTCCGACTCCTAAATTAAAAAAAAGACAACATTGATACTGCACTTGCAATATTATTATTACCTATTTTTATTTTTGGAAATTATTATTTTTAGAAGTATTTTATTATAGTTAAAGAAAACCTACAAGTCAATCTTACTCACACGAATACGAAGAATGGGAATGGAAATTCCCTTTGTATTTTTGTATTTTGTAGAAGCGCTTTGAAGACTTGTAGTGCCCTCTTCGTCAGTGCGATTGAATTACTTTTACTCGGTAGTAGGAACTGCTGTTCTTCAGGTACGCTGATGAAACAGCAGTTTTGTTCAACATACCACAGCTGTTCAAATCACAATGACGAAGATAATGTATAACGTACTTGGACGGGCTACGGAGAGAACAAAGTAGGTTATTGTTTTACTTGTTTCTGTATTATAATGTTTTACATACATAATTAAGGCGTCTTTATACTTCTAAACCGCACTGCTTACAAAATGTGAGTGTATGTATATATAGCATATACATGTGAGTGTATGTTTAAAAGAATAGCAAATGTCGTATAAACAAATTTCAAAACAGACATTTTGAATTTCATCTTTTACGCGACGACTTTTGTCCATTTGAAAAACTCGTCTTTATTTAGAATCCAGCAATTAGGTTATACTTTTCCTTCGCTGTAACACACACACTCACACACACACACACACACACAGGGCGCGCTTTATGTAAAACTTAGTGATCTGTTATACATAGATGCATAAGTAGAACAGAGGTTGTGCTGCACGGTACGCTGTAGATGCTGACAATAATCACGCAGCACCGAGTAAAGACAGGAGAAGTTGTTATCTATAACTGTGCATACGTTCATTCATTGTCTTGTCAGTGGGTGTAATCAGCGCTCGTATGGCTGCCGCATTAAGAAGTGACTGAAGCGTCAATGGCCTAGTTAGGATTGCGAAATATATCTCCGAATGAATCCAAAAGTATGCAGATAAACAAATATCCTCCGTATCCGGTCTGTCACAAAGGCGGAGATCTGACCGCTTATTTCAAAAATACTTCTTTATGTGTGTGTGTGTGTGTGTGTGTGTGTGTGTGTGTGTGTGTGTGTGTGTGTGTGTGTGTGTGTGTGTGTGTGTGTGTGTGTGTGTGTGTGTGTGTGTGTGTGTGTGTGTGTGTGTGTGTGTGTGTGTGTGTGTGTGTGTGTGTGTGTGTGTGTGTGTGTGAAAATATTGTACTAAATTCATAACAGTACCTAGTAGAGCAAAATAGTACAAAATAAAAGAAAAAAGATAAATGAATGATGCCGTTTTCTAATGGCTGATTCCCATTAGGCAAAGGAAGCTTCTTCACGTACTACGCTATCACAACGTGTTGTACCACCCCCGAGGAGTTAAAACCATTGCCACATAACAAATTCTAATAGCAATACAAGTATTAAAAGCATTTGTTTTATATTTAATATTTCAATAAAAATAATTGTAAGAAGAAGAAGAAGAAGAAGAAGAAGAAGAAGAAGAAGAAGACGACGACGACAATGAAGATTATTTTTGGATATATGCTTTTGATGTCGCTGATATTGAATCTGAAGTTTTGGTGCTTTAATGTGATGCTGATTTTTATTTTGATTGTTTGAAGTATGGATTTTTAAACGCTAATCATCTAGTTTAAAAGCTAATCAACTAGATTAAACTGAGGAGCCTGAGACTCAAATTTCTTTTAAACATGATTTTTTTTAACTCATACTACGTAATAACAGACAGATATTATTAACCCCCCCCCCAAATGGTACCAGGTATAAACTTTGAATCTTTACAAAAGCCTACACGTTTCTACATCATAGTTACACAAATGCAAAAACCAATTTTTTCGTAAAATCAATATACAGTGTTTGTTGAGATAGTTTAATAAAAACCATCTATATAATATGCGTTTGGGTAGAAAGTTATTGAAGTTTAATTTTTTTAAATACTAATTTCTTAAAAAGCCTAAAACAATTTAATCGCGAAATGATTGTTATATTACAATAAAATACAACATTTTTCAACGCCTTCAATTTAAAACAATCTGTAATAAAAAAAAGTGTAGAAAAGTGTAGACTTTTTTAAAACATAAAAAAAACAGACATTATTTTAGCAATATGTTTTTTGCTACTAATTCCTAAGGAACAAATGAAACCTATTTGAAAGGTTAAATAAATATATTTAATTGGCCCATAGTGTATGGTGACGTATATGTTTATATATTGTATTATGTTTATAAGATGTTGAGAATTTCAACGTAATTTCTACTTTCCGCCTGTGTCTTACGAAGATGGAATGCCGTTTTAAACTACAATGATCTTATGGTATGTCCAAAATTATTGACCTTAGAGAATTTTTTCTAAAATAAGTGCTTCAAATGGGCGTACACTTTTAAACCTTTAGGTAGTGCTACACCTTAACGAAAACAATTCTCTTTTAATACGATAATTTTCTAGTTACTCGCTGAACCGTTTTTTAATCTGTAATTGCAGTTTTCAAATCTGTATATCATAACTACACGTGAGCAATAAGTACGATAAAGTTTGCGGATGGTACAGTCTGTGACTGCTGTGATAAAGCAGACCTACAAAGACTAATTATCGTAATGGAAAAGTTTTGAAAGAGAAGAATAACGTGGACATGAAGATGTTCATTTAGTAAACATAAGATTAATAAACGTAAAGATTAATAAGCAAAATACCGATATCCTAGACTCCACAGGGAATGAAGGAAGTAAGATTAGAATATAAATTGGAAACGTTTTCTCGTATGAAGCCAAAAAATTAACTGTATTAGAAGTGTTTACCGAGCTGTTTGGCCGTGGTCTACGGTTTGCAGACAAACCAAACGTTTAGACAGCACCACTGTCGAAACGTTACCCTTTACCACAGTACTGTGGGCCTGATGTCAACAACCCGCCTTCAGGTAGTCTCGAATTCTTTGAATTCCACTGATGATGGCAGCCAGTGGTGCTGTCGAAACCTCAGCTTTTACCACAGTACTGTGGGCCTGACGTCAACAACCCGCCTTCAGGTAGTCTCGAATTCTTTGAATTCCACTGATGATGGCAGCCAGTGGTGCTGTCGAAACCTCAGCCTTTACCACAGTATTGTGGGCCTGACGTCAACAACCCACCTTCAGGTAGTCTCGAATTCTTTAAATTCCACTGATGATGGCAGCCAGTGGTGCTGTCGAAACCTCAGCCTTTACCACAGTACTGTGGGCCTGACGTCAACAACCCACCTTCAGGTAGTCTCGAATTCTTTGAATTCCACTGATGATGGCAGCCAGTGGTGCTGTCGAAACCTCAGCTTTTACCACAGTACTGTGGGCCTGACGTCAACAACCCGCCTTCAGGTAGTCTCGAATTCTTTGAATTCCACTGATGATGGCAGCCAGTGGTGCTGTCGAAACCTCAGCCTTTACCACAGTATTGTGGGCCTGACGTCAACAACCCACCTTCAGGTAGTCTCGAATTCTTTAAATTCCACTGATGATGGCAGCCAGTGGTGCTGTCGAAACCTCAGCCTTTACCACAGTACTGTGGGCCTGACGTCAACAACCCACCTTCAGGTAGTCTCGAATTCTTTGAATTCCACTGATGATGGCAGCCAGTGGTGCTGTCGAAACCTCAGCCTTTACCACAGTATTGTGGGCCTGACGTCAACAACCCGCCTTCAGGTAGTCTCGAATTCTTTGAATTCCACTGATGATGGCAGCCAGTGGTGCTGTCGAAACCTCAGCCTTTACCACAGTATTGTGGGCCTGACGTCAACAACCCACCTTCAGGTAGTCTCGGATTCTTTGAATTCCACTGATGATGGCAGCCAGTGGTGCTGTCGAAACCTCAGCCTTTACCACAGTACTGTGGGCCTGACGTCAACAACCCACCTTCAGGTAGTCTCGAATTCTTTGAATTCCACTGATGATGGCAGCCAGTGGTGCTGTCGAAACCTCAGCTTTTACCACAGTACTGTGGGCCTGACGTCAACAACCCGCCTTCAGGTAGTCTCGAATTCTTTGAATTCCACTGATGATGGCAGCCAGTTGTGCTGTCGAAACCTCAGCCTTTACCACAGTATTGTGGGCCTGACGTCAACAACCCACCTTCAGGTAGTCTCGGATTCTTTGAATTCCACTGATGATGGCAGCCAGTGGTGCTGTCGAAACGTCAGCCTTTACCACAGTATTGTGGGCCTGACGTCAACAACCCGCCTTCAGGTAGTCTCGAATTCTTTGAATTCCACTGATGATGGCAGCCAGTGGTGCTGTCGAAACCTCAGCCTTTACCACAGTATTGTGGGCCTGACGTCAACAACCCACCTTCAGGTAGTCTCGGATTCTTTGAATTCCACTGATGATGGCAGCCAGTGGTGCTGTCGAAACCTCAGCCTTTACCACAGTACTGTGGGCCTGACGTCAACAACCCACCTTCAGGTAGTCTCGAATTCTTTGAATTCCACTGATGATGGCAGCCAGTGGTGCTGTCGAAACCTCAGCTTTTACCACAGTACTGTGGGCCTGACGTCAACAACCCGCCTTCAGGTAGTCTCGAATTCTTTGAATTCCACTGATGATGGCAGCCAGTGGTGCTGTCGAAACCTCAGCCTTTACCACAGTATTGTGGGCCTGACGTCAACAACCCACCTTCAGGTAGTCTCGGATTCTTTGAATTCCACTGATGATGGCAGCCAGTGGTGCTGTCGAAACGTCAGCCTTTACCACAGTACTGTGGGTCTGACGTCAACAACCCACCTTCAGGTAGTCTCGAATTCTTTAAATTCCACTGATGATGGCAGCCAGCGGTGCTGTCGAAACCTCAGCCTTTACCACAGTACTGTGGGCCTGACGTCAACAACCCGCCTTCAGGTAGTCTCGAATTCTTTGAATTCCACTGATGATGGCAGCCAGTGGTGCTGCCGAAACGTTTGGTTTGTCTGCAAACCGTAAACCACGGCCAAACAGCTCGGTAAACACTTCTAATCCAACTGATTGGACACATTCTTTGGTACGATGGATTTATCAAGCAAATAACTGAGTAAAAACAACAAAGAAGGAAGTAGTTTAAAAAGTACGGACCAAATAGCGACTCTCTTGCGCATTACAGAGAGAAGCTGGAAATGAAGAAACCTGAAGAACAGCTGCCAATAAGCCTGCTGGCTGTTCACCTAAGTGAGAGTAAGCAAAAATTGTATTAAAAATTGTGTAGAGCATTCCTTCTCAAATACTAATTCCCTTTCGGTTTCGATTTTAAACGCGTCGCCGGTAATGGATGGTAATCTCCCCCACAAAATAGCAAGTGTAAAGCTAGAGTAGTAAAGTTTATACGTTGTATTTTCTAAAAAAAAAATAACAAAAAATAACGACATTTATAGTTTATTAAACTTTTATAAATTCAAAACTTTTAGTTACTGTACTTTATTGAAAAGTTTAAAATTAAGAGGGATAACTTACTACAGGCTGATGATATTGTACTTACAGCAGTCGTCTGGAGGAAGACGCGTCAACTAATAAGCAGACGGTACAATATAAGGCACAAACAGAACCAAGGTAATGATAATACTATCAAGCAGAAATTCCATGCAGTTTACGAAATTCCATGCAGTTTCCTAGCTGTTTATATGCGTGAAACCGAAATGTCCAAATGTACCTGATAAACAAACGCGGCACACAAAAACAATAAAACAGAGAATCGACTGTTGTCGAGTACTCGATTCTATCTAACGAGATACAGTAATAGCAAAAAAAGCAGCCAAATAATTATCCCAGAAAAACTGACCCAAAAATGAATCGATAGAATTCATTAATCATCCCAACAAATTACATATGCTAGGATAGATTTAAACGCCTAGCATTCGGAAAAGAATAATAAACACATCAACATAAACCCATACTGAGTGTATTCATTAAAAAATTCTTCTTCTTCTTCTTCTTCTTCTTCTTCTTCTTCTTCTTCTTCTTCTTCTTCTTCTTCTTCTTCTTCTTCTTCTTCTTCTTCTTCTTCTTCATTATTATTGTTACTTATTAATGTTATAATATATTGTATCTAATTTAAGAATGTTGTCGTTATAATTGAGGAGTTGCGTGCAATAAGGACCTCTGGACGTTAGGCCCTTTTTGCGTTCAACGGTTTATTCAGTTTTTCATTGTTTAGTTAAAATGCTTACGATATCAATACTCTATCACCACAGTTTAGGATAGGCAACAATGTGATTGCTTTCGTGCAGTTTTTGGTAAGCTGAAATCTTGAACAAAACCCTTTACTTTAAAAATTCAGTCATATGCCAGATTAATGTACACATTTCCGGATCAGTTTTGACATCTACTACGTACAAAGGTTCTTACCTTATCATCTTTTCCAATATGGAAAAAACATACCTGCCTGAAATATTGCTATGTGCAGCTGTTGGCCTTAAGCCAGCAAAAATAACAGATATTCCAAGTTTGTGTTACTTCTTAGACGAGTCTTCTCAGAAGTGTTCTTACAAAGGATCCACAGTTACAAAATATTCAGACAGAAGATGATGAGAAAAGTGACAACAAGAAAGAAAATGAAGACTTTTAAAGTGAACTGGAAGTACAGGTAAAGACTTTGTTTGGAAAGTTTTATTAAACTTTTGTTTTTTACAAGTTGA
Organism: Magicicada septendecula; assembly: GCA_034769895.1. Lineage (NCBI taxonomy): Eukaryota > Metazoa > Arthropoda > Insecta > Hemiptera > Cicadidae > Magicicada > Magicicada septendecula. Next base: position 470,287,150 of record CM068373.1, read on the forward strand.
ATAAATATTTTTGTTCTGATATTATTTTGTCTTATGTTGAATTAAGATTTTTATGAAGCTATGTAAAAAACTAAAACAAAATTAAATGTGACAAATATTTTAAATCATTGAAAGGAAAAAAGGCCTATGAAACTGTTTTTAAATTTTTAATTTTACAATGTTTCAATTACATTTTTGATCTAACCAAAATAGGGTATAATCAAATACAAAACATTAAAAATAACGTTTTGTATGAATAAAAATGATGTACATCATGTCATAATATTTCTGTCAAAGCTTAAAAACTTTCAAAGTCATTATCTCAAAATCTCATTTTGTCAGTTAGGCCTTTAATGCATGCAACTCCTCAATTGATTTTATTGAAATAGCAGGAACAACTTTAAAATGTGGTAACTGAATGAACAAGTGCCATTAGGGACAGGGGAATTGAGGATAAACATGGACAAAAATCAAGCAGTGGTCATAGTCAGGTCAATGGAAGAGGAGTATATGAATATTAACTGAGAAGAAAATAAAACAGTTGGAGCACTTAAAGTGGTTTGAATAGCTGAGAAGTTATCATCTCAGATGAGGGGGCTTACGAGGAAAAAACACCATCGAGTGCAAGTCAAATAGACAGACTACCTATATCAACAGATTTCTAAATGTTATTGTCGATAAGAAGAAAATCATGGACGTATTCAAGCTACGAGTATACAAGATTGTTTTTCTACCCACATTACTATATGTGACACGAAACTTCACTCTGCTACAGAAGTATAAAACCTGACTGCAATCTAACGAAATGGGATTTCTTTGGCGAACAGCTGAAAGATTTATGAGCAAATAAGAGAGAACGAATTTGAAATACATGACAGAAATCTTTTCTAACAGAAATTAGTTGTTGAGATAGTAGAGAGAAGAGCACTATATGGTTTGGCTACATAATGACGATAATGAAAGGAAGCTAATGCTTATCATAGAAGCGTGCCAGACGGAGGGAAAAGAAAAGGGAGACCAAAATTGAAATGGATCATCTATACTGAGAAATTGGCAAACATAAGTAGGTAGATCCTATTAGAGGTCAAACACCTCGTCCAGGATAGAAGTGGTGAAGAGTCCCGACGCTTGACAGCATAAGGGGAATGGAAAAGAAGAAGAAATAGCTTTTTATTTATAATTGTTATTTATCTGACATTATAATTATTATCATTAGTTTTTTATTAAGTGTTATTACCTATATTGTTTAATATTTAGATTTAAAATTAAATCCGGGGTCCACATCACTTGATGTGCGGTAACTCTACTTTCGCCTGATATAACACTACTTTCGTAAATGAGTTGCCATGATTTAAAATTTTAATAATGATTCAAAGATGATTCTCTTGTTAGACACCCAAGCAATTTACAATAAATTTCTAATTGTTTTTTCATGTGTTTTATGTTTCGATGTTTAAATGTTGTTATTGTGGGTTACGTATAAGAGGTATAATATTACGTCATATTATCTTTTATAAAATAAAGCATTCTAAATTCATATTTTTAATTTTTTTGTATTTGATCGTTTTTTTAAACTAGTAACTAATAAATCCATGATTTTATTCAATACTTTAATTAGTTATTTCATGCCATCGTCTCACTCCTCTACAACAACAAAATAATTTATTGTGCAACAGTTATATTTAACGCAACGGACACACAAAATCCCAATACCTAGCCGGTGGTTTAAACACAATACAGTTGCGTTGAGTATAAACGTATAAACACAAGAATTATATTAAATTATGATATTACTTGAAACGCTGCAATATAAAATATATAATTATATATAAAATATTTATAATGAAATTACCTCAAGATTTTTTTTTCCTTTATTAGGAACATGTTTCGGGAACCATTGTATTCTCATCCTCAGCCTTCGTGATTTTCCATGAGAACACAATGGTTCTCGAAACATGTTCCTAATAAAGGAAAAAAAAATATCTTGAGGTAATTTCATTATAAATATTAAATATATTATACACATCAAGAAACGGACTGTAGCAAAAAGTGTTCGAATATATATATACCGGTATATAATTAAATTATTTACTTCTACAAGTAGAATGTTCTTATTTTTATCGTTTTATTTCAAGTTGATGCACGTTTCACATAATAGATCTGTAACATAAGAGGTTTCTAGATGAGTTCGTTGATAATGATACAGACCTACAGTATTCTGTGAAACGTGTGTCAGATTGAAATAAAACGATAAAAATAAGAACATTTTACTTGCAACGAGTTGCTTAAAAAAATGTATATATGCATATTGTAATAGTACAAACTGTCCCATAAAAATCAACTAGCTGAGTACCAAGAAGTGATGATAACCAGTAGTAAAGTTACTATCAGCATTCATTGACTATACAACATAACCTGACGATTTGACTGAGACATTGACAAAGACTAGTTCCCGAATAGATTAGTTAAGTGAGCTTAAAAAGCAAGTAAACAAAATCAAACACCATAAATAAAATAAAAGGTGAAATAACTGATATTTACAAAATGTATTAGAGTAGTGTAAACAGCACATTAGCTGAGTAATTGAAAAATAATAACTAGCATAAGAAATAAAATGAAATATATTGTTGATAATAATAAACTATAGATTAATTATGACAAATGAACAATTAAAATAAGATTAACAGTATAATCACAATGTTAAATCAACCTTGAAAGAAAGGTATGCTAAGGCATAATGAATGATGATGAATGAAAAATTAATGAAAGAACAAATTGTGTATGTTCTAATTATAAATGATATCAAATGTAATCAACAATATGAAGAACTTTATGTATTTAAAAATCTTAGTAGATGGTTAATTTTGTAAAAAGAGGTATTATCAGGTAAGGTGAACAAAACCTTATTATGAATTGTGTAGAATAAGAGAATGACATAAGATGAGTTAAAGTAACTTAATGAATAATAAATAATGTAATAAAAGCTCAAGATAATGACTAGGGCCAATGTGCCAAGTAACAATAATATTGTGCATTAACTAGCACATGATTTAAAAGAAAATCAAAACAAATAGTAAAATGTCTGTAATAAAGGCATAAATAAAGACAAAACAATTAATGACTCACAACAACTTATGTAGAGTACATACTGAAGGAAGTATAGTAATTATAAAAAGAAACATGAGATAATAGGCAGAAAAGAAAACAAATGATGACAAATCAGATTATGAGAATAATAACAAAATATAATAAAGAGACCATACTATACAGAGTATAGGAAAATAGGAATAACAATAATGTAAAAGGTGTAATATCACCAAACAATGTCAAGTAAAATAAGTATAGAAAGTAAGGATAATTTTGAATAATTAATAATGAAAGAACGAAGCCATTAAATGATAATAATCGTCTTATAAGAATTATTAATGTTCAGCTGGATACAGCAAATTTAGAGGATAATATGTTAATTTAAATAATATAATTGTGTTCAAAGTAGTAAAAAATGATTGTTTAATAAATGTTAAAAAATACAGAAATAGAATTTGCAAATTATAGCAGAAGACATTTGGAATAAACCAATATTTAAGATAGGCTATCATTAAGATGTAGTTTATTAATGAAAAATGTACCCAAACTGGCCGCTATTCATCTCAAAATGACCAGCAAGGAACGAGCAATACGGTGCTAGTAATAGATCAAAATTTGTAATTAGAATAAATGAGAAACAAACATAAATATGATAAATTTTGTGAATTTTGGAAGGGAACGGGGTAATACTAACAATAATAATAACCCACGCTAAGAAACAATTATGTAAGAGCTATTTTTAGAATGACCGCATCATTACGTCATTTTTAACTAATCAGAAAATTAGATGAGGAATTAATTGTTGCAGCCACGCGGAATCTGAAGCGACTATATATACAGAAGTACGGAGGAACAGACACACATTTTTTGAATTCCATTCCGGCAGATACTACAAGCACTCCATATCAAAATTGTAATCAAAATATTATTAAACAACCGCAGAGAAGTTACCTACTGAGTAAAGTGCATCACGACAAGCAGTTTTCCTTTAACTAGTAGTGCGAAACCATAAGAACGAGGTTAGAAGAGTTACCTAACCAAATATTTAACCACAAGAAGTTTTATCGTTCATTCGCGGAAAAGTGAAGTGTACGATCAGTGTATTGAGATCGTAAAGTGAATAAATAATAATCCAAAGAGATTATCAATCAGGGAGTACGGTGCCAAATATAATTACAGTGTTCAAATATTATGTCACTAGTATAAGATCTAATTCCGAAATAATACACTTATGTACTGAACACCAAACACTAATACTATAAGAATTAAACATTGTCCATACTTTTTTCAAAAGGAATTATAAAAATCCAATACAAGAATTAACGATTTAGGCTAACCGTAGTTAACCTCAAAACTTGTAGAGGTCAGACGAACATTTCGTTAATAAGTTTGAATTTTTAAAGGTGTCTAACCTACTAAACTAAACCATAGTAAAGCATCGTGACTCGAGGCATAGTTATTTTATTCTGTAGTTCCAAAGGATTCACCCTTGAGATATAAAAAATTTGTAAATAAATAAATAGTTAATTAGAGTCATCATTGCCAACCTTCTGGGTTAGGAGAGAATTAAGCCAGGTATATTGTGATCCATAAATCATTGTTGAGTTGAATGTATAGAGATAAAATAAGCACTCAGTGAGCAATAAAACAGTAATATATTAATTAACAAACGTTGTAAGAAATTATTGAAGCAATTTTTAGTTATTTGTCTTATTTAAAAGAGTTGCAAATTCAAGGCATTCAAACAGTTAAGTTGGCGGCTTGGACGTGTGAAGCGCCAACCATTCAAATTTATAAACAAAATAAAAGAAAATTAATTAATTAAATTCATTTAATCATACAATCAAGGAAATAATTTAACGACATTAATTAAAATTTATTTATTTTATTCATCGAATAAATTATTTTATGGAATAAGAACCAGAGATTCCATATGGCGCCCAAATAACACAAACTTACTTGTAAACAGTGCTGATATACTGTTTTGACGGATTCATTGCTTGATAACGTACTGAGACCATTGGAACAACCAGTACAAACAGACATAAGCTACCAGTTCTACACCAAAGGTACGTGAATGTTATAATTACTTTATAATCCAGTCAAAACAACACTACTACTGTACCACGACAATTTAGGTCTACGGAAGTGCGACGGAACGTCAAGAGGATTCCAAAGTGAACAAAATTCAATTAAATGAGATTACAATAATTAATTAATTAAACAATAAAAATTAATTAAACCAAAGAGCAAGATTAAATCAAATTAAATAATAAAAATGAAATTATTTAATAACAAAGATTATTAAATAAATTTAATAAGGGGTACTATCCCGACTTCATATAATATCTATATGTACGTATAGGCACATGTACGTATGCACATGTTTTTGCATGTAAGCATGAATGCATATTGAAAAAAAGCTCGACCTACGTAATATGTAAAGACGCGTGTCGGACTGTTCTTCAGTCTCGTCTTTACCGCTCAGTAATCCACATCGCACGAAGTGTTTAGTGTTAGTAATAATATCAATAAAACGATGTTGTCAATGAAAATGTGCTGTTGCTGAAACTTTTCTTACAGGTTTCAACAGGACCAAGCGCGCACGCGCGCGCGTGTATTTCCACGATGCGTTGAGACAAAGTTGCTGGTAACATTGCCAAGGAAAAAGGGGAAATTTAATTAAGGTTTCACAGATGAACACAATTAAGTGCCAGCCCGCTCCGCAATCTCATTCCCTTTTCTTAAGTATAACAAGATTAAGATGCGGTCCACCGTAACATACGCACCTCAGCGAAGCGACTAAACCTGAACACGCGCTTGCTTGCATAATTAGTAATTAAAATTGTGTTATATAAAAAAAAGTGGAGAAAACGTGTTTTATGGCTGGATTTTATGCTAACTTACGGTTTAACAAGTTAACGCAAACGGAGACTGAATCGTGTAATAACGGCGGCTCTCGCGTACTTCAACAAAATTACAATTACACGATCTCGGTCACTCCCATACCAAACGAGGAGGCAATTGTAAGGAAATATATGTGTTTTGTGAATTTCGTACTGTGACGACGGTCTACTTGAGTGGAAAACAAAATACAAGACACCAATTAAGTCACTAATCACCAGCTTCAATTTTCACAGTTAAACAGTTCGTAATAAACAACACAGTCTCTTACAACAAATCAAATAAAAATTGTTCACACGCAATAAAATGTCAACTAGTATTAAAACACAATCGTATTACAATATACCGCCCGATTATAAAACACAGCACTTCACTAATGACCACTTGAACGCACACAGTAATATCGCCCGACAATAACTCGAACCGCACTGTAAATATATCGCAACTATAACTGAAAACTAAGGCCGCTGTATTTAAACAACGCTCACAGACCAGAAGATTCCAAACTACGCGTTAGCGGCAGTGTGTACGACGTAATTAATAGCGGCCTTGACACAGCCCGCACGGCTGGCGGCTTCCAGAAAAGTCTCGCGAGCGCGTGTTGAAATCTCGTACGCCACAACATTTAGCCGTATTCCACTGGATTCGTCTGGAACATTCCATAAACACTTAGATTGTTCTGTAAAGTCGTAACAATACGTGTGCGTATATAGGCCTCTGTTCTGATAATCTCCCAAAACCGTGTCAACGCGTCTATCAGCTGTTTCTACTTTTTATGGGGACTCCTTCGCCATTTCATCTTGCTGGCCTGTGAAAGGTTCTATTCGACTTTTACTCGATTGTGGATGCCTTTTTTTATCTGGTATCGTTTTATTATTTTTTATTTATTTGTAATGTTTTTGTGATCTTCAGTCCGTTCCGGTATTTTATACTCTCTCTCTGCATTGGAATTAGAAATTTCAAGAAAGCTCAAAGGGACGATAGCCGGCAAATTTACGCATTTCAGTTGGGAAACGTAGAGATGTACTCGAACACAAACGTGTCGCGTATTTATAAGCTGTCACCGGACAAAACGCTTGTCGCATGACAAATGGCGCCAATCGTACACTCTAGTTAGTTTGGTGGCCCTAAAAAGGACCGAGTGGCGAGAACGGTGATGTTGGTAGTGCCGCGCTGAGATGTTCGGCGGCTGCGCCCGCTGTTCTGGCGTACTGCAGTCCTCCTCTTCTTTCGGCACCGGTTGTAGAGTCGGCTGCCGGCCCAGCGAAATCCATCGCTGGCACGGAACGGGAGTGCGAAGACGCAAGAACGGCGGCGGTTCTATTCTTCGGCTGTTCCTTCCGGCTGACTCCGTGCCGATGTCGTCCGAGAGAGGAGAGGAGATGGACTGCGTCCGATGGCGTGGCGATGAAGAGTGCGCAAAATTTTCTGCCGGCCCGGGTTTTATTATCTAACCGGGATCGCTGATTGGCTCGCCCCGAATACGCAGTTGGTCACGTCTCGGCCGCTGGTAACGGAGAGCAGATGTTCGCATACCGTCCAGTGGTCCAGTGGTCCAGTGGTGTACGGAGCAGCAGCTAGTCGTGCTCCGGTGGTCGCAGTGTCCGGGTGGTACCCGATGACTGCATGTTGCCTTGCTGTTACCTTGGCTAGCGATCTCGCGCTTTCAAAGGAATGGAACCTCCAGCAATTTTATTTTGGAGGGACAGGATGTTCGATTTTTCATGGACCCTGGGACCTCGAAGAGACCCGTGACGGCTGAATGGGGGAGACCTCGAAGACCTTTCGCTTGAGAAGCAGGAATTACCCTCCCACAACGGGTAGGGCGCCCCTAACCGCTCAGGAAAAGTCTCCGAGGGCTGCCAAGCGGCAATGTCGGCGCACGGGAGAGAGCGTAGGAGGAGGCAGCGGCCACCAGAGGCGGCACTAAGCACACCTAGGGCGAGCGCAGACCCCCCTCTAGTCTGTCGCCGAGCGCCAGCACGGACAAGAGAAAGAAGGAAGGAGGAGGAGCGTGAAAATACTCAAGGTCGGGGGGATCGGGCAGATGTTCTGTAACTGCTTATGGGGGGTCGTCGAGCAAAGCTCGGGGGCGTTTGTGTCGTCTAGGTGGTGGGCCGACATCTGTGCTTAGTCGACGGATGTGGGGATGGGTCGAGACATAGGCTCGGGAGAATAGGTTGAGGGCTAGGGACCGAACGAATTCGGTAAGTGAAGGAACCTTCAACCCTCGCCTGATGGCATCATTTCTGACAAACCAGGGAGAGTTGGAGATGTAGCGGAGGGTTCGGGATTGAAAAGCTTCCAAACGGGCGACAACGGATGGGCTGAGTAGTACCCAAAAGGCGGGGGCTGCGTAAGTCAGGATTGCCCTAAGAAAGAGCAAGTAGATGGTGAGTTTAGTGCGCACAGGCACTGAACCCCGATGAGAGAGAAAGGGAAATAGTTTGGCTCTGACGCCTCTGGCGCGCTGGAGACTCAGAGAGACATGAGGTGCAAAGCTTAGGCGTCGGTCAAGAGTGACGCCCAAGTACTTTACAGTCCGTTTCCACTCGATTGGGCTCCCTTCAAGGGAGAGGGACTGGCAGCGGGAAGTTAATTTATGAGAAAAGGCGATCGCCTCGGATTTCTCCGCATTGACCGCCATCCTCCACTTCCGTAGCCAGTCCGGAAGTACGGCGAGCTGACGTTGCACCAGGCCAGCCGCGAAATCAAGACTCGCTGAGCTGGCGTGGTACATAGCGTCATCCGCATAGAGCGAGAGAGTGACTCCAGGCTGAACAGGCAGGTCGTTCGTGTACACGAGGTACAGAACGGGGCCAAGGACAGATCCCTGAGGTACGCCTGCGGCGACTGGTCGGACGGATGAGTACGACCCTTCGACGCATACCCTAAAGATACGATCGCACAAGTACGATCGGAGAAAATGAACGAATGAGGCAGGGAGGGGGGAGTGGGCCAGTTTGTAGAGAAGGCCTTCGTGCCAGACTCGATCGAAGGCCTTACTCACGTCGAGCAATACAGCGACGGAGGACAGATGCTTGTTGTAGGCGTCCGTCAAATGGGTAACAACCCGGACGAGTTGAAGGGTCGTCGAGTGCTCCCTGCGAAAGCCGAACTGCTCCTGCCGAATGAAACCATCCAGCAGAGGCGCGTACCGACCGTGCAGGAGGCGCTCGAGCACCTTCGATATGACTGGCAACAGCGAGATGGGTCGATGGTTTGAGGGGTCAATACGCAGCTTGCGAGGCTTGGGGATCATGATGATTTTCGCACGCTTCCACAGGCTGGGGAAGTAATGAAGCCGGAGACATCCATTGAACAGCTCGTGGACCAAGTTGATGAGGCTAGGGGGAGCGTGTTGTAGCGCCGCCGCTCCGATACGATCATCGCCGGGCGCCCTCTTAGGGCGAAGTCGACCAATAGCCGAGACAACATCGGCCCGGTCGAACGGGTCAGGGATGTCAGCTGGAGGGCGGGAAAAATATCCAGATAGGAAGTCTGCGACCTCGGCCGAGTGGACGGGGTCGCAGACGCCTCCGTGGACGGTGAATTGCTCCTCCATGGTTGCGGCAAAGACTTCAGCTTTGCCGGCCGCGGAGTACACAATGCCGTCCGGTGATCTGAGGGGATGGCGGGTCCTTTTGTCGCCATTAAGTCGACTCGCAGCCTGCCAGACAGACTCGGGCCGGACTTCAAGAGACTCGAGGTACGAGTCCCAACGATGTGCAGTGGCATCAAGCAGAAGCTGCTTGACAAGGTCAGATTGGGCGTTTAGCCTGCGTTTGATAGCAGGATCCCGGGTTTGTTGCCATCTCCGGCGGAGTTGGCGCCGAGTTTGGATGGCGAGGAGCACCTCTTCAGGTAGTTGAGACCGGCGATTTGTCTCTGGGACAAGATAGGTGTGTGTGTCCATAGCGGACGTAACGACTTCTTGAAGATAGTCGGCCAAACGGTCCGCATCAGCCGTAGAGGCGATGGGGGCCGGGGGGTCAGATGGCACTGTTCGTTGGAGTTCGTCATGATAGGAGCGCCAGTTGACTCTCCGTGGACGAGAGGGGGGTTGGAGAGGTGTGTCCAACAGGGGACGAACAGTGATAAGTACCGGGTCGTGGTCGGACGAGAGGTCCGATACAGCACTGACAGTGATAGGAATGGCCAGGTCCTTGACAATGACAATGTCAAGGACATCCGGAAGGCCCCTAGTGGGCACGTGGGTCGGTGAGTCAGGACCAATAACTGAGACCTGCAGATGACGCTGAACGTAGCTGTAGAGCGAGCGGCCACGCGGGTTCGTGACACGGCTGTTCCAAGAGGGATGCTTGGAGTTGAAGTCTCCGGCAGCTATAGTAGGTAGTTCGTGGCCGAGGAGGGCGTCCCACTCCTCAGGCGGCGGAGGCCCTCCGGGCCCGGGAGGAAGGTACGCCGAAATTAGGCGAACCTCCCGATCCCCGATCCAGAGGGCCACCGCCGTCGTCTCCAAATACCTAGTATCTGGAGGGGGTAAGAGACGATGGGCAATGCGCCTGTGGACGAGAATAGCAGTACCCCCGCTGGGACGAGCGGGGGGTTGTAGCCGGGGCCTATCCGTGCGATATGTAGTGTACGCCGGAAGCTGAAAGGAAGCAGCAGGGGTAAGGAAAGTTTCGGAGAGTAGGATGACATCTAGGTCATGTTCAGTGGCAAAGTTAGCCAACTCGGCTCGGCGAGACGGAACACCACACGCGTTCCATGCCACCAGCCGAAGAGGCCTAGACATTGAGAGGCAGGAGAGTCATGAGGGAGGTAAGAATGGTGACTAGCAGAGACTGGACGTCCTTGGCAGCCAAGATTTGAGGGATGAGGGTCTCAACCCAGACACGCAAACGATCGGCAAAGGTCGGGTCCGAGGACCCTTCCTCCGTCGATGGCGCCTGCGGCGTGGGCGGGGGCACTCGATACATGATACCATTATCGGGCCGAGGTGTAGTTGGAGGCTGCCGAGGCTCTTTGGGAGTTGGGGCAGATGCTGACCTAGTTGCAGCGGGCTTGTGCTGCGTGAGGATGGTGGTCGATGACTTTTTCTTCTTTGGCGCGGGTTGCTTTCGCGACGAGGCCAAAGGAGGGAAAGATGCATCGGAGGCGGCGGCTGCCGCGTAACTGAGCGCTCCGGCAGGCGCTGGACAGGTCGGGGGGACTACGGCGGCTGCAGGCGCAGACGAGGTAGCTTCGCATACCGCTGCCGTCACAAAGTATATATACCACTACATATCATATACCAATATGTGTATACATAATCGGTTTTATAAACCATATAACAAAACTAAATAATATTGTTAAGGCAGATTAGTTTTATTACTTTTCAATACATATTTGAAAGGGGCTTACACTTACGCGTCCCCGCGCCCTCCATCCATTTTAGGCAGCCTACGATTTCAAAATACAGCAAACCACAGTGGGAATGCATTACCTCATTTTAAGGGCCAAACCTACAGTGTTATTTTAAAGTCATTGTGCTGGTATCCGCGTCACAATTATTATAATTAAAATTTTTTACCTTAATCCGTCACTGTGACCGCTTGGTTTCTGTCTTCTAACGCGTTTCGGATTAGATTTAATCCATCATCAGAGTAAAAATTCGTCAGTTGACTTCGTTAAAACATTAAAACATTAAAAAGACACTAAAATACATCTATGTATATGTCGTACAAACACAGCGAGTGCGCACTCACATCCGCGTACGTCGCTGTGTTTGTACGACATATACATAGATGTATTTTAGTGTCTTTTTAAAGTTTTAATGTTTTAACGAAGTCAACTGACGAATTTTTACTCTGATGATGGATTAAATCTAATCCGAAACGCGTTAGAAGACAGAAACCAAGCGGTCACAGTGACGGATTAAGGTAAAAAAATTTTAACTACAGTGTTATACCTATCGATAGCAAAAAAGAAAACTGCGTCTGTCTTTTTAAGTGGCAAAATACCACCACGCGGTTAACAACCCCAAATCAGCCTTAAGCATATTTCATACCCGAAAATATCAGAAGAACGTTGTGTGTGGGGAGGGCGAGTGCGTGCGCGAGCTGGAATAACTGATAATTAACTTTGGGTATAATTTTGTTGCGTGAGCTCCATCGCCAGATAGAAGATAGAGTGAACGAAACAGAGAGGGAAAGAAGGAGTGTTATCCCACTAGAAAGAAGACGAGTGGAGGGAGGTTGGGAAAAAGAGAGAGAGAGAGAAAGAGCAATTGTTAAATCTGATTTTTGCTCTAAGTAATAAATTATTGCTTTGCGTTGCACTTGATACAGTGTAGTGTGGTGCTGGGCGCAGCGTTGTTTATCCAATGGAAACTTGTTTAATTCATATCTACGGCCAACAGATTTATACCGCCCCTCCGCTGCAAGCACTTAGCCGTACCAACCCTTATAAATCTCATCCCTCACATACATCTTCCGCCTCTGCTGCTGCTGCTGCTCTCCCTCTGTCTTTCTAACATCTCTCTCCTCTTGCTTTCTCTTAAATAAAACACAGAAGAGTAATATCTGTACTCGTTGCTTTATACTGATCGCAGACAGTATAACAGCCGTCAATCGTACAGGCTTAAAGCAATAAAAATAGAATTAGTATATTATTTTTTTCTTCCTTTTATTCAGTAATTCGGGAACCACAACTAGAGGGAATCATTGTCAACGAAAAAGCGCGGGTTAGAGTATCCCATAAGTTAGTTACATACTTTATAACTGTAAATCCGAATTTTTACTATAGAATAACTTTAGCGTACCCACTATCTTCGTTTTGTTTAAACTTGTCCATGGACGATGGCATACGAAATTGGTAGATGAACCTTCCAGAGCATTATATATTTGGTCCCTCTGAAACTTAGAAACCAGGTTACAGACAGCTCGTTAAACAGAATTTCAAATAACTTTATACTTCAGTATCCACAGGGAAGACTAGGACTGTGGTTTTTTAGGAAGCCGATTCCACACAAGCAAAAATTGTTGTTGATGATACTTTCCTGGAGGAAGTCAATAACTTTGAATGTCTTGGCTAGAATGTTCCTTAAAACGCGAACTATGGTGTTGCCTATTGTGGCTAATAATAAGTTTAACCATTCGTGTGAGAAACTCTGGAGCGACCAAGTGAAGACATACGGCTAAAATTCTTCAAGACGATGGCTTTCTACACTTCTTTATGAGTGTGAGAACTTGACTCTGACAAAAGGACAAGCCAGTCGTATTAAAACGGTTGAAATGAGATTCGCCAGGCGTATAACAGGATATACTCTTCAAGACTGCATAAGGAATAACGGTATAAGACATAAGATATTATGAGTGTACTAGAGCAGGACTTCTAATGTCGGCTAAATGCTAAATCTGTTAGACAATCTCAATGGTACAGATGGTTCCGCATCACCACGCAATTATGAGCCGGAAGAAAACAGAAGTGTGTGTGGGAGGGGGGAGGTTCGAAGAAGCATTGAATTGACCAGTTCTTGACTTAATTTACTTGAGACTTGATCAAATCAACGTTGGTTTAATCCCTGGAGATGACGATGATGATGATGATGGCGGTGACTTCCGGTCGGTCAATCATTTGCTCACGTTTGGTCATAGACGTTACAAAAACTTAATAATATGAAATATCATCTTTTAGTAAGTATAATGTTAATTACTTTATTAATGCAGGAATGACGACTGCCTCACTTCTCCGTAAAAAGATGTTACGGCCACAATGAAGTTGAGTTTTATATTGTATTTTCTATAATGAAGAACTTCTGAACTACGTTGCACCATTATTCCAGTTAGGGATATACAGACCATGCTAACAAAAATGACCAACACTACGAGATAAAAATAATTAACATTCTTTTAAATAATGGACCCTTGCCGCTCTCATTAGGTGCGAGTCGTTGGACGTTTCCGCCTAAAGACCGTACACCGAGTCCGCTTCTCAACAAGCAATGAGGGACCGATGTGAGACTTTGGCCGCTAGCCGAAGCCCCCTGTCGAGAACGCTTTACATCTTTCTTTTATGCATAGCGGCAAGTCCCTCGTCCCGAAAGCTGGATTTGCTCACGACAGAAAATCTTCACCCCTATGAAAATGTTAATGCTATCATGTTAAAAACATGATAATGTTTTTAGGCTGGGGGTCATTCCACAAAAATCGTCATCGAAAAACGTAACGCTTCCACACTTTCGATTCCCCACAGTCTAGAAATTTGATATGTAAACGCATCAAGACAGAAATAATCGCTGCTGACATTGAGTTTAACAAACGTTTTAGTGAGAATAAATTTGGTTTTACATGCTCTGTTTGTGATCGTCTGTGGTTTGGAAATGATTTACGTAATCCACCAAACGTAATCCACATTATACGTTTCAAAAGCCTAAAAACATTATCATGCTTCGATGTTTCGGTTTCGTCAAAATTCTTTGAATGCTTAGGTGCATAAATAGAGAGAGGTTATGAACAAATTAATTTGGTAGAAAAATTCATCAGAACGAAACACTTAGAAGTCTGTCATGGTTTGCTTCTCAGTAACATTGACTCGTAACATGTTGAGGGCAGTAAGGACTCCTTCACTAAGTAGTAGCTACTGCCGCTTTGTGTTTCGACCTGAGTAAGCACCTCCGGTTTGAAGTAGTTAAGCAGAAAGATTATTCACGTAGGCCGGGCCTCAATTTATACTGAAATCTGACTGTCCCTATTGGTTTACCTATTGTCAGCCTGGAATCTGGTAGGCTGGTTACTTATTCAACAGACAGACAACACCAGAAGACAAGTCGACTGTTTAACAGACACGAGGTGAACAACCCCCCCTCTCTCTCACTCTCTCACTCTTTCTCTCTCTCCCCATTCCCCCACAAACCCACACTTATCACTTATCAACCTTAAAAGTTACTGGACACGTCCAAAATCGCTCCCTTTAATCACACCCTATCTCGGCTTGAACTTTGCGTTTCAGTATTTACTGCGAGTTATAAAGTATATTTTTTAAATACAGATGTCAATAAGGTCGAAGATCGGTCAATATAAAAACCACCTAAATGGCATTAACTTGTGAACTAACTTGGGCAGTTCAAGTAAACGCGATCATCTGCCCAGTTATCTGTTACAATATTTTGAAACCTTAATTTTCACCCTTAAAATTATAAATTTTCAATTACTGTAATGTATTATATAAATTTAAGTCCATAGTTCACGATATTAAAATTCATTTTAATTTTGATTTCTTTTTCCGGGTGAGACGCTGTGGTTACTTGTTACTCGAGTCGAATGAAACAAATGACTGAATTTGGATTCACGACGCGACGACCCAAAACCCGGAAAACGAAAACAAAAGAGATTAAACTGTAGTCGTGGAAAACCAAAAAAGTATTGAAGATTAGGGAAAAATTACAAAACGAAATAAGACGAAAAACATGAATGAAAATGAAGAAAGTTTTATTCCTTGTGACTAATGTCTGAAGAGATCCCTATTTATTTCACGGGAAAAAGAAATTTCAAGGTTTTCGTAAAAGTATTAAATAGATTCGACTAAACATTATTAAGTAGCATCTACAACACCTGAAAAAAGAAGTACAAATAAACATGTTTAAATTTGCTTTATAAAATAAAGTACTGTAAAGATAAGCAAATTGTAAAGAAGTAAGAGGTTTTGTATTACAAGATAATTACAAAACACCACACTCAGAACCTGATCTCTCAATATCACCTACCAGTTTTGTAAATGTAGATGCTGTAGCAACCTTTTATAGTATTAGAAATGACTTGATGAAGACTAGTATAAAATTGTTTGGTGTTAGAAGTAACGTTTGAATATAATTTGCCATTACGATCAAGAAAAATACTGAAAAATATACAAAAGTCTGAAAAATGCTATACGTGAATCTGGCAACACGTCGCCAGAACTCCTTTGGGACGAGAAACACAATTCACTTTGAACTCTGCCCGAATCAACATCACTTCGTATATATGTGCTTGTGATATGATGCGGTTGGTTCGGGAGTTGCGTGGTATATATGATATTTTGTGTGGAATTGTTTTCCTTCCGTGTGAACATTTTATAAAATTGTTTCAACATTATGCGTGTAAAACAGTTTCAAAGAATTATAATTTTTAATCAAATGAATTATGTTAAACAACTCAAAACTTCGTATTTTATACTTATTTCAAGGGCTATGTTATTTCTAATTTAAATTATTACCCCAAAAATATTATTTATTTTAATTTATAACAAGAGCAAAAAATAACATTTATCTGTAAAGAATTGAATCGCCAATGATCTCGCATTTATCACTCGCCATAAAATGTTCGCAATTTTACGTACAATCCCTAACCTGTCATAATGCAATATACATGTACAGAAATTGCTTTTAAAATAATAGATTCTGTTGCTCCATCAAGGGTTAAGTAGGAACGTGAACAGCACGGAATACAAAGAAGGAAGCGTGGCCAACACAACAGCACTACATTCCAACCATCATTATTATCCAACCCCCAGAATTTAAAATACTCCCTTTTACAGTCGAGAAATCGAGAACCAAAATTTGCCCTCGATTTTACTGTGCTCGCAGAGATAGAGTCGGAACCTTTAAATTAACAAGGAAAACATAATAATGAACTACAAAATAATGTATATGAGGAAATAATATTTTCGACGTAAAAATTTTGTTACGGATTTTACCTTTTCACCTCTAACTGTCTCGAGGCTACGAGGCTATTTTTGAGAGAGAGTGTGTCTGTGTGTGCTTGTAAAAACAAAGTCGTGGCAATCAAATCACATATTTAAAAAAATCCCAGTTTTGAGGTAGGTACGTTTAGGAAACACGAAATTAAGTTTTGCTTATACAGTCAAACGTTGTTGAAGTCTATTTAGCTCACATAATGTACCTTCTTGACTAAAACAACAGGTCATTTGACGAAGCTTATTAAAAATTTGTCAGTCGTTTGGTGAAATTTATATTTACATATTTTTTTTTATATTTATTTATAAGTAAGAGAAATAATATGCTAGAACTGGTTCAAAATGTGACAGATTTTGCATAACTATTACAGTCGTTACAAAGTGTCGTGTGTCAGACAATACAGCATTAGTCTCAAATATTACTTTTATAATACCAGCCGAGTGTAGTTAAGTAGGAACGTAATATACTACCTCTTGCATAACACAAGGTAATACTCAACGGTCTGGAATTATGGTTACCATGACAACGATTTCTCTTGCCGTATTTAATAATCTTAGATACAGCGTAGGTAAGAAGTACAAGTTCTTGTACAACTAATGCGTTACGTTAAAAGAGTTCTGTGCGCAGAAAATTAACTCAATGAAATTAAATTAGATAGTGGATTAATTCAGTTTGGCGGGTGATACGAACTTATATTTAAAATAAAGTTGTGCAACTTTACATGAAGTCATATGAAAGTTTTTTAAAACATTTTAAATTAACCTAAATATCAAGTGAGTTAGTTACGGCTCATTTGCTACTAGATTTTGCATATAGTGCCTTCTATTAGTTTATTATCTAGTTCCACATTAATTCTGGGAAAATACGTAAAAATACTGGATGTACAGATTACTTATTACGCCTATTCAGATTCTATAGTGATTCTAAATAAATACAATGCTTTGTTTATTTAAAAAACATTGATTGTTTTTTCTTAATTTTTATAGCAAAATCTTCACAGAATAAAAATTAGGACCAACATAAGTTTTTAAACTATACGTTTAGTTTTTCTTCTTTAACCCTTTTATTTTCATAGTCTATGACAGATAGTTATTTTATATACTTATAAAAAAATTGAGTAAGCATGCTTTTTTAAATTAATTGCAAATTATTTTCGACAAACATGTGCACGATAGACTAAAAAAAATTATATTTTCGTTTAATTTGATTTTTGCCAACTCCCGATTCTCAAACGACAGTTGATCCTGACCTGTCCTTCTGACATGCAGTGTTCTACAAACGTTTTCTAGTCAAATTTTCTCAGATCTCATTTTCTTTACTATTTTTTCCCAAAAACCAGCTTTCTTTCTACAGTTTGTGTACTATATAAATAACATACTGTCGAGGGGCATCGGTTTTCCAGTTAGTCCGCACACGCCCCGTTTTAGTTATTGTGTGCTTAATTCACTCAGTATCGAACATTTCTTACCCAACATTTAAACACTAATGCACCCAAAATTTATAGCATCACGGTCTACCACCCGTTCTTCGTTTCTATTGCGTTACCGAATGTTATGGCAACCTCTTACTTACACTTGGTCGTAGAATGATGATCTGTGTTTGGTCCAGTCGACGCTCTGAACTAAAGTGCATGCACTAGATCATCTGCGCTAATCTGATGTCGCATCATTTGTAACATTTGTTTAACACCAAACAGCCGTGCTATTCGTAGCTCCCTTTTACAATCTCTAAAATGTGTGGACTGCAAACCACTTTTAAAAATCCTCTGGTCCTTCAGCAGGACAGGTTAATCTAATCAGTACGTACATGCGGTTACTTCAACTTACCGGAGGCTCTCTCCGAAGTTCTGTCCCCTTACTTTCACTTGTGCAGTATGCTCACCAAGAAGACTCTTGTATACGTATCGATGTTCCAGAGCCTTAATTAATTCAATATAGGTATTGTGGCTGTTAGGTGGTGCCTTTCTGTAACAGTTCTGTGGCGGGCCCTTTAAAGGCAAGAACGAGTTAAAGTCATTCTCTTCGTCTGAAAAAAGGTTTGTGCATGCTGGAACTTCATACTGTCGGGAGTAAGAATCACTGTGTACACAACGTGACAAAATTTACTCTTCTTCTTCTTTAGCACTACAGCCCAACGTGAGCTCTGACTTCCAACACCAATCTTCTTCAAAGCCTCCTATCGATTGCCATCTCAGTGTAACCGCTCACATCCAGTCTTTTGAAATCGTCCAGCACATCATCCAACCATCTTATCTTAGGTTGGCCCCTCTTTCTCTTTTTATAGACTTTGCACCCTCAGGATTTTCTTTGGCGTACGCTGATCATCCACCCCTTCTAGGTGAACTAGAGTTTGTATTGATTGAGCATTTATAAATCTTCCAATGTCCTCATGATTCAATAGCTCATCTGTCCCTTGGTTATTTCTTGTTCTTCATTAGTCATCTTCTTTAACCGGGCCATAAACATGTCTTACGATCTTTCTTTCAAACCTTCTTAGGGTTTCTTTTTCCTTTTTTGTCAATCTCCATGTCTCGCCTCCATAAGTTACAACCGGTCTCATAAGTGTATTATATATTTTCATTTTTGTGTTAAGACTAATCAGTTTCCTTCTCAATAGTTTGCTGTTGGCATAACATATCCTATTTCCTATTTGCATCCTGTCGTGTACTGTCGTGTGTAGATAATGAACCCTTCATTATCTATCATGTTACCCAGGTATCTGAACTTATTAACTGCATCAAATGAATTAGAGAATTTACTCAGATCTCACAAAGATGGTGTGGTAAAGTTTTCTCCATGCCGCTCCAGTATCAGGATTCTCATGATAATCCTCATCAAAATAAGAACCGAACGGACGCCACATACGATACTGTTATACGCTTACTATGGAGTTGTCTCTACAATCATACCTGACCGTTAAAAACCAAGACAACTGATTCTGTATATACATTGTTAAGGGCAAATAAATGAAAACGACTTCTTCCAACATAAGACCAAACATTTAACAGAACGCTGGATCAACATACGCCATTGCTTGAATCGCAGTACAGTAGTACACGATTCTCGTTCCCTTCAGTGCATTTCTCAAACTTTGTTCAGTCTCTATCTTGTAGTCAACACCACCAAATTACTTGAACATTCTTTTCACAGACGCTCGAATAGAAGTCAATTTTAAAGATGTTTGCCGGAGAATATTATTTGCAGACTGCAACACCTGTTTGACGCACCGTCCTTGATTCGCATTTGATACCGCAGTAACTGCAAACAGTAGTCGGCCCAAGGAGATCCCTTCCCACATCATCCAAACCATGGATTTGTTTAATGACTGACAACATAATCACCTCTTTGATTTGTGACTTTTGGAGCCGTTCTCAGAATTCATTTTGGGCGTAAGAAAAATGTTTCCTGTCTCAGTACGTATGAGTGAAAATAAAGTATAATTTTCACACTTCACCTGCGTTGTTAGAACTTCTTTAGTCTCAACCAGGCTTAAATTCCAGTAAAGGTATTGTTATGTTTCATGACATTGTTTATGGATTTTGATTTCCAGTGCTGTTGGTTTTCGCGCATACGATATTTCGTCCTCACCAAAGTTCACGTCGCGCGTGCCATAAACTTGTGACCACTGTCGTAGGCTGCTTGCTATAGGCCTATGTGGGATAATTAGATACCAGAGATGGGTATTTGAACGACACCATGTTGTTTGGGATGCAACCTAGATTTTCAGTTCTTAAAGTGCTCTTGCATACGAGTTCAGAAGCAATTTTTTTTCAGAAGCGCTCAAATTTTGTTTAATTTTAATTTTTAATGTCGGTTACTACACCCGCCAGTGGCATGCGCATACGCGACATATTGAAATCAATTTCTTCTTCGTGACGGAAAGGCGAATATTGTACATACTTCCTTCTTATTAGTCAATTTGTAAACTTGTATATGATGTCACCCTTTGCTAGGCCACTGTTTTAAATACTTCTCTATAATTAGTCAATTTTAAACAAACAGTTACCGTTTCATATTCTTAACCCAAGCTGTAACCGTCACGAATTTCTTGGCGTCTGTTTAGTTGTGGAGCACTACTCTCTGTCTTGGAGTCTCCCACAATCTGCTTGAAGATGGATGGTTAGTCAGACCTTCTCTCTCTTTGCCAATGTTAAACTCGTTGTTTAACCTCTTGAACCTTTACAGTGTGTTTATTGGATCCTTCCTTTACTGTCTCCACTGTAACGACAACGCAATATTGGGATCACAGTACGTGAAAAAGAGCGTACAAATTACGCAGGCTTCACGGTCCCACTCTTGACGTCAAAAATCAGATGGCAATGGAAATTCAAGACAAACTAGCCATGGTAAATAGGTGCTACTTTTGTTTGCTGTCTATCCTACAGTACAGGAACATTTCTAGAACCTCCAACGTCCAGATTTACAAAAGTGTATTGCGGCCATTAGTATTGTATGCTTCAGAAGCCTGGACCATGACCTCAGCCCAAGAAGATATGATCAGACGATGAGAAAAAAAGATTCTGATTATATGGAGGTGTACTAGATGCCGGAATGTGGCGTGCGAGGACAAATGCCGAATTATACAAACTACACACGGACATCGTCACAGTAATAAAACAAGGTAGAATCAAATGGGTAGGTCACGTACAAAGAATGACAGAGGAAAGAGCAGTGAAAAAGTATTGAGGAGGACCAGGAAAAAGAAGAGCAAGAGAAAGCCCAAGAAGGAGGTGGGTGGACGATGTAAATGAAGACTTGAGAAGACTGGGGGTCATAAGGTGGCGAAGAGTCGCACAGGATAGAGGGAAATGGAAACACGTCGTTCTGGAGGCAAGGTCAGAAGTGAAAATGTTTCGCGGTCCAACTCATTTTAGTTACTGTGTAAAATTTCCGGGTTTAACAGCCGTGGCATACGAGTAAAATTGTCCCTTGTCCTACGTTTCGGCAGCACACGCGATAATCGTTTTCAAAGTAGGGAACTAGGTGGAAAATGATAACCAACGCCTGGTGACAAAGAAATTTCGAACAATACAGGCAATTTAGCGTACCTATATCACTATCAGTCGAACTCTCATCTAATCGGTCCACGTAAACAACCGACCGAGCCCCGGATGACGTGACTTTGGTTTCCCATTAGTCCGCTTCCTCAGCCATTGCCAGATGTCCACGTCCCATCATTTATGACCGTGTCTTGATTATTATCTCCCTCCTGAGAGACGAATAACAGCCAGATGTTACATCAAGATAGCATTCTAGATCTTTCCAGTTATCCATCTACGTAACGACGCAGGGGACACCAAGTCCAGACTACCCAGTTTGTGAACGATACGGCGGTGTAGGCCTATGACAGGGCGATCATACAACTACAGCGCCAACTCGATGCGTTTGTGGACTGGAGCGACATCTGGATGTTGCCGTCAATGAGACCAAGAACTCCGCAGTGCTATTCTCCAGGCGACAGAAGAAACCGCGAAGTCGACTGCATATAGGCAGAACCTACTTGCCCTGGTTTCCTTAGGGGATTCTAGCCTGAAATAGGTCATTTTTTTTAAATACCAATATTATTGGCCTGTATATTTTTTTTCTATTTGTTATGGCCAAAAACCAATAAAAATGGCATTTGTTTGATTTTAAAAGCATATGTATCTCCGTTATGAATTTTTTTACATTTTTTTATGTACATTTTTGACCATTTTTCAATTTGATATAACTCTACTACTATTTCAAATTTAATTGTTGATGTCCCATTTTGAAGCTAGTAACAAGTACTAAATATTTGGGTATGCACACAACCATAACTTTTATGGTTACTTATTTATGTACAAAATCGTTTATATAAAAAAAATCCCGTGACCACTTTATATTCTAATATTTATAACTAAGGAATTACTTGGGTTAGAAAGATGATTATATCCAAAAAGTTTTCTTTTTATGTCCTGTATACGTGATAAAAATTTAATGACTGAAGCCTAAATAGTTCTTGAGTTATATCAATTTTTGTTTCATAAAACATGGAAAAACCTAACTTGCCAGAAATCACTATCAAAGTTGAGAATGCGATTTGGGCCAGAATACATGAATGTAATCAACCACAATGCATTTAAAATATTTTTATTTATTTTGACAACTATGTTTTTAGTAAAATTAGTTAAAAATTATTACATACAACATTTTAAAAATAATACATATAATATATGCTCGGTTTGAAAGTGCCAGACGCAAGTCCATAGGTATGCTAAAATTTGTTTTTATGCATTTCTAAAACATGCCAGCACCATAGGTCAATCCTTCTCTCTCCTTTAGTCGTTCTTCCTCTTCTGCTTGAGCAGTTCTTAGTTTTCTTCTATACTGTTCAAATTTAATTGATTTACGAGAACCTAACCTAACCTAACCTTATAATAAAGTTTTTCAATAAATTTCAGGTGTTTTATGACAATTTATGTTTATTTCAGACTAATTTTATGAAATGTAGTATGTAAAAATAGTATCATCTTGAAATAATGTGAATAGTGTCAGTGATTTGAAAAAACGCAAAAACGAAGATGTGACGCGCGTGACAAAAATTTATTTGTTACACTGAAAACAAATTTTAAATATGGATACATATGCATTTTTATTTTCTTTAATATACGTAGAATCCAAAAATAAAATAAAAAAAATTTGAATTTTTTTTGAAAAATTGGCAATTTTCAGGCTAGAATCCCCTTTACCTTGGTGTCCAGCTAGATCCCCGCCTCTTCTGTTTCCGATACTTGACAAGAAGGCTGTGTCCCGTAAGCTGAGTAAATTGATCCTCAACGCATCTTTGTTGGGGGTTATCACCTACACTGTCCCTGTCTGGGGATACCTTGCCGCTATCCATAAAAGTAAGATGCAAAGCGTTCTCGCCAAAGGGCTTCGGCTAGCGGCCAAAGTGTCCCGTCGGTTCCCTTCACGCTTGTTTGAGAAGCGGACTTGATGTACGCTCCATAGACGACACCGTGCGGCGACTTGCACGTAAATTTAACGTATGAGCGGCAAGGACCCTAGGTAACCCCCTCGTAGCCGGTCTTGGCAGGTACCGTATACGTCCAGGCGATTCTTGGCACATACTGTAGTAGGTAGATAGTAGGAGCATTACGTTGTAAGACCCGCTAAAGAGCAAAATTCCGTTCCGGGCCGGACTTGGAAGCAGCTGAAGACAGGTCGGTGCTCGGCAATTAGTGGGTCGTCTCGCGACGCACAATTTACACAGCCCACGCATAGTGTTGTTTACTGATGTGTTTCAAGATCTCTATGGACTCTTTATGGATTGTTGTGGGCAAGACTTCAGCGAACATGGAGTTATTTCCCTCGTCTGTCCAGAGTGTGTTTGTCTTGTAACTGAAAACTTTAAATGCCGTTTGCTTCTAAAACATAAAGCTCACATACAGAGAAGGAACAAGCCGAGATAATTATTTTACTTTCGTCGTTACTGTTATCCGTTCGGTTTAGTTTGTTAACTATAATGGCAACGCCATGATCAGCACAAGACAACCGGGCAAACACATACTAATGAATGAATTATTTTCACTGAATAAATTATCTGTACCTTCAGATCGTCGGGAGAAAATTGCTATTCGCTACATTCTGTTTCCGTTCGTAACTTGGTGCTTCACACATCAGTATATAATCAATACAACACTTGCTGAGGGTAGTTGTGGTCAAACAGGTATGTTAGCTTTACGACACCTACATTTCTAACTGATAAAGCAAGCGCCAATGTTATCTCAGAGCTTCCTTTCAATATAGTTTCTCAATAATAATAGGTGACATACGTAATTTTTGTTTTGCCATTAGATTACAGATACCATTATTTATTCCTAACGTCACCGTGCAATTAAATACGATACAGAGTTAAATTTACGCTGTTTGTATATTTTCAATTAAGGTGGTATTTTTTTTGTTTAAAAAAAAAACAATTTTTGCAATTAAGCTGCAAAAGTAGATAAAACTCGTTTCGTTTGTAGGCGAACGTCGTAAATTTTTCGCAAAGGGCTATCCATTTTTTTGAGTGTAGACTGAGTTAGAAAACGAATAAAAAGTAGAACAAGTAGAAGAATAAGGAGTCGAAGCGCAGAGGAGAAGAATAAAGTGCCGTATTTTAAAATATACAGTCTGTGTGTGTGTAGCGGCGGTGAGTGAGGTTTAAGAAACACGTCGCCAGCGCAGTGCAGGGTATAAAATACATCAAGCAAAGTACTTGTTTTCCACTGTTGCTTGCTTTTTGTCTCCACCATGCAGCTTTTTATTTATATTTTACCACTGTTTTTTTGTATAATCGATATTTCTTCAAGATATTTTAAACTAATGCGTATAGCTGCGTCTGTAAATGTATACGTAGCCTATAGTACTGGATACTCTAGAACTTACGTGTTTTGTAGAGGCCTGAAAGCGATCGCAATTACCGTAACAATGATGACGATGGCGATTATTATTATTATTATTATTAGTATTGCTATTATTATTAATATTATTACTGTAACGTCATCATCATCGTACATGGTTTGCCTGTCCCGTCTTTAAGTATCTGATCACCTTTCCTTTGATCGTACTACATTCTTTCTCCCTTCTTTGTACTCTGGAGCTTGTTTAGGCAGTACTTTTTTAAGGAGCTACCCATCACCTCTACATCCTCTCTATATGTTCGCCTATGACCTCTTATTTTTTTTCTTATGAACTATATTAGATGTTGTTTGAGTTCAGTTCGTCAAGAGACTTAGTTTCTACTTTTTTAAGCTCTCGTGTATCCTTTCACATTTCGTAAGAACTTCACCTCGGAAATCTAATACTTTGTTTACCATTTTCGTATCCGCAACGCTCAATATCTCCATATCTCATTACCGTACAATAAAACAGCGAGATCTATAGTTTTGTAAAATTAATTTTTTCTCGTATATGTTGATTATCATTATTACTAAAGCTACCTCAGGTGTTCTACAGGGCTCAGGAGGCCATTATTGTTTATTTTGTTTATTAATGATATTGGAAGAGTCATTCATTCAAAAGTAATTTGCTGATGATTCGAAACTGTATGCGAAGGTAAACAATTACGAGGACTGTTTTGACATTAAAAATAATACTAAAAAAAATGTGTAAGTGATCAGTTGCAAATCGCATGCCCCTGAACCTGGACAAGACGGTGATCATGACTTTTCCCGTGAGACAATTTTAGTGAAATGATACTACCATATTGCTGGTAGGAATATGCGCCGTGTAATTCGGTTTGCGATTTTGGTGTAAACTTTGACACCAAATTACTTTTCACTAGTCATGTAGATATAATAACTTCTAAAGCAAGGAGGAAGTTAGGACTGTTTCTGTGAGTGAGTCGTCGTTTCCAGTCAGCCAATATCATCCTGCGGCTATACGAAACCATTGTCGACCGACTATGGAGTACTGTTCCGTAATTTGGGGATGTACAA
Source organism: Magicicada septendecula (assembly GCA_034769895.1). Taxonomy (NCBI): domain Eukaryota; kingdom Metazoa; phylum Arthropoda; class Insecta; order Hemiptera; family Cicadidae; genus Magicicada; species Magicicada septendecula. The sequence continues at coordinate 470,313,240 of CM068373.1, forward strand.
CGGACGACATCGATTAGAAGACTGATTCAACGTTATCTACTGTTAGTCACATCGCGGCATCAGTCAGGACTTTTCGTCATATAAGGCCAAGTGTGAACATTGTGGCGTTATGATAACAAGAGAGCAGGAGCACTACAAGCAAAAACAGGAGAGTACTACAAGATATGTTATTTATATATAACAGTATTCACGGCCTTATTTGGATAGATGTCTAGAGGATCGGTTACTGAGTCCCTTACGTAAGACACAGAAGGCATGTCTTGTTCAGATACTTGCGGTGTTGGTTCCATTGGCGAGATCCATATGACGAATAGAGTTTATGACAGTAAGGGTGTTGACTGTTTCAGTCAGAATATTAATGGTTTTAGGAAGAATTTTATGAAGATACTGGAGTGAGACTTTGACTGGGACATATAATCGTTTTAGAAATATACGTTTTATATAAATTAATGTTACTTGTACTTTGTTTTATATACTGTATATGTAGGATATTCCTCTTTCTTCTTTGGTATATCGACGTTCCCCCTGAAATACGTCTCAGTCAGGTAGAGTGCATACACCAAGGTATTCATACTGTTATACGCGCTCTCTTCCCATAAGGATATCAATCGATCAATCGTTCTGCTTCCCTGCTAGATAGAAATTTTCAAGGAAGTTGAGATGGCTATAGGGGGAGATGTGAAGGTCATCACAAAAAAAAATACTATTACTATTATTTCGTCTGAACTAAGCTCTGAGTGTAGAGCGGCTGGAATAGTTAACACGATGAACAGAGAGCAATCTTCGGGTGACGAAAGCGGACTTGGACCACCAGTAGAAAAGAAGATCAGACGTGAGTCCGTTTGGCGCAGGCAAAACGCCTGAAGTAGTGTGATAAACAGTCCCACACTAGAGTCAAATTGGTATAGGTAGGTTTTAATGGTTAGGTCTGAGATGGAGTTGTATGTCGCCACGCTTGGGTGCGTAAATCCATTCCCCCTTCTCAGAAGACAAAAATCAGCTTCAGCATAATCAATGTCATCATCATCATTAACAATAATGTTAAAATAAAGTAAAAGATTTATCACTTATTCTTAATCCTCAATCCTTAATCTTGAATCCTTTGCCACTTACACAAAATCTTATATTCGCATACACACCTGCCATAGCATGTCTACTAGCCTGTATTTCATTTCAGTGTTCTATTTATTACGCGTATACCAACTAATAATCACGTTATACCTAATAAGTGTACGAGATTCAAACGCATTATATCTGTTCTTTTCTTCTATTTGATCAGTACCGTACTCCACTTTCACGCATTACATTGTGACGTTTTGTACTTCAAAGTTGGTTCTTGTCTGCAAGCTGCAAGACGCAACAGCACCGCGCTTGCATAAGATTCAGGCGTTAGTTTATAAAAAAACGAAAACAAAACCTGTAAAAGTCTGAATTCATATCGATTAGCCCTATCATCACTAAGTGTTATATGTAATCCAAATAAGCGAATAAACCAAGTCTCCAATTAATTTAAAAAATCAGTTATTAGTAAACGTTAATTCATATCTACACATATCAATTTAATATTTATATTAATTAATTAATTATTTTTAATAAAGTAATTTAATAATTTAACCAGAATAAGATGAATAATTGTAACTCCATGAACGGATTGTAATTTCCTCATTTTATATTTTTATAGAAAGATGGAAAGCAACTGACCAATCAGACCTTAAGAACATCAATTGAAATTAAGTTAAGCTGCAAGAAAGGTCAATTTATATTGGATATTCAAAGGGATATATATTGAGAATCATATTGGATTCAAAGAGATTTGTGTTCTCTACAAAAATGATAACTTTGAAGTATAGGGCCAAATTTGTACGGATAAATGCACTAATGTACATATTAATTTGTATTAGCCTTATTAATCGTTAAGTTTCCGCACGTTCTTAAAAGACACAAGCTAGATTCTTCTTCTTCTTCTTCTTCTTCTTCTTCTTCTTCTTCTTCTTCTTCTTCTTCTTCTTCTTCTTCTTCTATGGCATCACAGTTCGAATTCGAACCTTAGCCTCCATAACCATCCGCCTCCATTTTCCCTGTCCTTGGCGATCGATGTCCATCGTTTTATTTTAAGTAAATTATCAGTATCCCTCGCCACTGAGTCAATCCAGCGTGTCTTGGGTCTTCCGACAGGTGTTCTACCCTCGATCTGACTAAACAGTACCTTCCTAGGTATTCGGTTGCCTTCCATCCTAATGATGTGTCCTGCCCATTGAAATCTATGCAGTCGAATGGTGGTGGCCAGATCATTGTCTTTATACAGCTTGTATAGCTCCTCATTGTGACGCATTCTCCATATCCCATTGACTTGGATCGGTCCATATATTCTCCTCAAAATGGTCCTTTCAAAAGTATTGACTGTGTTAGCGGCTTGTTTGTTCAGAGTCCAAGTCTCGCTGCCATATGTTATCACCGTTCTAATCATAACTTTATGTAATGTGACCTTGGACTGATGGTGGATATTCCTTGCCTTGAATATAGATGCCAACGAAGCATATGCTCTATTTGCGGCCCGTATCATTTTCCTTACTTCATTTATTTCTTCATTGTCTTCTGCCATCCAACATCCCAAATATTTAAACTGATTAATCATTTCCAGGTTTAGTGGTTCGATTTCAAACTGTTCAGATTTCCTGGTTTTCCTTCGAGTGGTGATCATAACCTTTGTTTATCTGTGTTAACCTGTAATCCTATCTCTTCTGCTTCACACTTGAGTTCCTGGAAGGTCTCTTTTGCTCTTCCTTGGGATCTTGCCAGAATATTAATATCATCTGCATACCCTACGATCTGGATCATTTTGTGTTCTAATGTTAAATTCCTATCAATTGACAATTTCCTGATCACATATTCAAGTGCTAACAAATGCGTACAATTCTTTCCATGGAATTTTACGATTCCATGGAAGTTCTCTCTTTCATCACTACCACCGTTTCCCAACGACTCTACTATAAGCCTACTGATTAAGAACAACTTCTTTCTGCAACCTTCTTCTATCCGTACCCATTCCACTTATCACTGGCCACCCGTCATTCCGTCGACGACAAATTCCTAGACCATATGCTACATCCTTATTCCTTGCTTTGATCTCCCTGGAAGGCATCATACTGGAAGAAAACACATATCAACTCGCATATTGCTATAAAAGCACCTAAGTTTCTGAACCATAAAGGAACACAGGAATCGCCGTAACTTTGTTATAATCTTATTTCGTGTTTTCCCTTCCATACGTACAAATGAGCGCTTGAAAGCTAAAACTGTCTTACATCCTATCACTCTCATAAACGATATGGCAACCCACATACAGAAAATGTGAGACCTATTCTAATGTCTTATCATTAACTAATGTTAATTCTTAAGTCTAATGTTTAATTATTTTACTCTTGAAGTAATTCTTTCTCATATAACTCATCAGTCTCTCATATTATGTCATGTATTATACGATTAAATTATTCCTGGAAAAAAGCTGACACGCAATTCTTGCTGATAAAAAATTTCAATTAGACATTTACTGTTCCCAATCTCTGTCTTGGTGCTTTCAGTTGTGGTTTTAGTCTGTTCTGGTCGACAACTTTTGGTGTCTGAAGTTGGATAACGGTTATAACACAGAAAAGTACTTGTACAGAACAAAAAAAAAAAAAAAAAAAAAAATAGCAGGTTAGCAATACGAATTGACAAAGCTATTGCTAATTTATTTACTCTAGGACAAAGTTCTGTAGTGAACAAAGAAAATTAGCAAGACGAATTGACAACGCTATTACTAATTTACAAATACTTAAATTAGAGCAAAGTTCTGTAGTGAACGAGAAATTAGCATGTTAGGAACACGAATTGACACTGTTATTACTAATTTACTTACTCTAGACAAAGTTATGTATTAAACGAAAAAAATATCAAGCTAGCAAGACGAATTAACAACACTATTGCTAATTTATTTACTCGAGAACAAAGTTCTATAGTGAACAAAAAATTAACTGGTTAGCAACGCGAATTTACAACGCTGTTAGGCCTATTGTGTTAGTCACGAAGTTTTGCATCTGCACGCAACGCGACATCTCCAACTATGTACTGGGGAGATAAATATAATTACTACCTATGTAGTTAGGTAGAAAATAACAGCATCGTAAATTAAATAATTGAGAAGGGTGTCAGTAGAACTTGATGGGACGGAATACGAAACCAAAGTTTACGAGAATAACTGAAAATGACACCAACAGTAAATGAAGTAGAAATGAAACAGCTGCAATAGCGTGGGTATTTAGTAAGCACGGAATCAGGAACATATACCAAACAAATCTTTGAACTGAAAGTAGACGGCTAACAGTAGACATTGGGAAGATAATATCAGATGTCTGGAAAATATCAGAGAGAAGAACGTCATGGAAGTGCGGCAAATGACAAGACGGAAGAACGTCTACAGAAGTCGGATAGAAGATATATATATATATATATATATACACCGTAAGTTATAAGTGCAAAAAGAAAAAGAAGATTACGTATGTAGAAGAACTAGGTTTGAAAACATGAATTTATAAACATGCAACTAGAGTAGTGGAATGTTTTAATGCAATTGTCGGAGCACGAAATATTTTCGTGTTGGGCAGCCCAAAGGATGCATACGCGGTACTTAACGTTATTGCGTTGTAATGCAGACGTCCGTCGTCGGATTTACTCACATACGGACACAAAACACTTTAAAACCCTGAAAATAAAATTCACTACCGGTAGTTTTCCGTTGAATTCAATTAAAATATTTTGAATTTGAATTAGGCATATTATTTCTTTTATATGTTATCGAATTTATCTTACACACAAACATGTTTGTCGCCATATTTACCCGAAGTATTCATGCGTATTGCCACTTCTACCTGCGAGTATGTCTTTTAGTTTCATACATACTTTATATTTATGTCCATATATTCCGCGCGCGCGCGCGTGATGACAATGACGATGATGATGATGCTGATGCTTCCTCAGTACTCTATAGCCTGTTGTTGTAGGCGGTCCTGTGTTCCTCCATCAATCGTGGTATATTGCAGATGATGGTGATGGTGATGATGATGATATTCAAGTCAATTCAGCAGACTGACATAGTGACGGCGTATGAAACTTTCTTGAATCTCGATTATCAAATGCACATAGTCCTCCTGCGAAGGAGGTATTTGCCGGACGTATTTATAGTAGACGGCAAACTGACATGTCCGATATTGATTTTGACATGTTAAATTTTGTCAATTCGAGTGTACCGTCCTTTTTTTACTAATCACTATTTAGTCCGTTTTCGCGATCATGTAAATTTCATCTTTAGCGAGTGGATGCATTGTCTTCGTAATTTTTCACTCGTCATTTACATGTAACACACTCGTTAATTACTAGTTATTAATGGTAGTAGGTAACTTTAATTAATATGACGTCTTTATTATTGCGCTTTTCTGCAATAATTTTGCACCACCATACGCGATTAAATGTCCTTAATCTAATGGTGTTTTTAGAATTGTGATATGTCTTTGGTAACAGGTAAAACACATATTTATTAATTTACTTTAATCATGTCAATACCTGATTTAGTAATAAAAACCAACAATTCATATGTCTCCCATCTCGTAGTATAATGCCTGTCCGTGCTGGTTCACACACACACACACACACACACACACACACACACACACACACACACACACAAAGTAAACGATTCCGTCGGCAGGTGTACGCTTTGTACAGGCTCTCGCCTGCACTTTCACGCACAAAATATTTAAAACTATTCGTCATACTCTTCTTACACTAATTATTTACAAAATACTGTCCTCTGTAAAATATGCAAAAATATGTATTGTTGCAATATATATACACATAGTAACAGAAATTGCTGTTGCATATGCTTTCATACATAAGTACACGAAATAAACCACATGATGAATAGCAGGATGGATGAAATGTCTCGAGTTGCACGTGGGGCTCTAAATTTTAGTTTCTAAGGAACATTGTTATTTAAACTTATAAGTGCATTACTGTAAGTGCAAATACGTAGCGCGATGTATGAAAATGTGATTAATTATCATAAGTTTGGATTACGATAGTTAGCGCGCGTGTGCGTGTACCACGTAGACACTAATTGGAAAAAATTCTACTGCCGTTATTAATTAAGACTTCCAGATGGACCATAGTCAAGAGTATAGTTTACCTTTTATGCACAATGTACCGTAATTAAATATTCTATTGACGGGGTGTAAATATGGTTTTTAAAACAACTCTATGTATAACTCATACTTGAAAAGCCATAAAACTAATTACCAGCTTTAATGAGTCACAAATAACAATTTGAAATCAACTCTCATACAATAATTCAAGTTAAATATGTTCACACGCAATAAAGAGTCCCGCACTAATTATAACACAATAATCACTTTCCACAACAAGCAATTGAAACGCACTGAATAAATCGCCCAACGTTGCTGACTTCTACTTGGCAGCTGTTGATTGTATATACCCTGTAGATGTTCCAGAATAATGTTCCATAATTTGCGTCGTTAACAAGCACTCAAAAGGTGTAGAGGGTACTTCTGTACACAGCCTTGACAGAGACACGCATCTGTTTGCCTAGCCGAGAAACGGGTGCAACGACGCTCCCGTCAGCTCGAGAGCGTTCCGTCATAACGGCATATAATAGTACGAGGGCCATTTGAAAAGTTCGCGGCCTACCATAGAAACGAATGTATGGCGTTACTGTTTTTTACCGCATCGTGGCGCCACGTTCGCCCCAGGAACAGCAGTAAAGCAGCGTTAAGTCATTATCCCGTCACTTACCCCGTTGAGGAAGTCCGATTCTTCTAGGTCCTCAAAATAACCGTTTACTCCCGTTTTCAGCTCGTCATCTGAGGAAAATCGCTTCCCCTCCAAACATTTTTTGAGGTTTGGTAATAGATGAAAGTCAGATGGCGCTAAATCAGACGAATAAGGCGGATGGTGCAACAGATCGTACTTCAACTCGGCGATTTTTGCCATAGGCAGAACGCGTATGTGAGGGCGTGCATTATCCTGATGGAAAATGAACTTCTTCTTTGCTAAACCTGGTCTTTTTTTGAATTTTTACATTTAATTGGCCCAAAAGGTTAGCTCCATTTATAGTTTTACCCTTTCCAAGGCAATCTATTAACAATATCCCCTTATCATTCCAGAAAAATGGATTCATACACTTTCCAGCCGACAAAATTGATTTTACCGATGTTGGAGGCATCCATTGTTTCGACTGTTGTTTTGTTTCTAGAATGAAGTAATGGACCCAGGTTTCATCAGTTGCTACAAATCTACGAATAAAATCTTTCGGATTTTTGTTATAACGGTCCAAACATTCCTGAGAAGCTTGAATTCGCATGCCTTTTCAGTCACTTGTCAACAAACGCGACACCCATCTTGCAGACAGCTTTTTCATACCTAATTCCTCAGTAAGAATGTGATGTACCCTTTCATCTGAGATGCCCACAGGCTTAACAATTTCAGACACCTTCAAACGGCGACTTTCCAAAACAATATCGTGCACTTTATTGATGATTTCTGGTGTAGTGGCGCCCAGTACGCGGGTCATCTTCCAAACTTGCACGACCACGTTTAAATTCAGTAGGCCATGTTTTCACTGTAATAAATGAAGGTCCAGCATCACCCAACACATTCTTCATCTCATTAAAAATTTCTGTTGGCGTTAAACCTTCCTTAGTAAAAAATTTGATGTTCAGTTTTCTCCGTTTTCAGCGTTGCTGTGAGATAACCTTATTTATACAGCTGTTTCTCCGCAACAATCACTTGACCCGACTTGACTCTTCACATCTGTTCATGCGGCGAAAGTGGCGCCACGAACTTTTCAACTCGCTCTCGTATATGCAGTAGAATAGTGTATGATTTTTCATTTTCGTCATGACTCATCAGCTGACAATATTTCGGTGATGAGAGGCAATAATATTTACGGAACATTATTTCCTGAATATTAAAACCATGTTAATATCCACGGAAGATTAAGAAAGGAAAAGTAAAAATTACTGTTCATATAATGGAAACCTTACCCCCGTTTCTCCCTCATACACACACACACTTCACTCTGTCTGTCTTGATACATACAAAGACACACATACACACACACACACACGTGCGCGCGCTTATTCTTACGTACATTTACACTATGTGCTTATTTAACAGATTCATTCTTCATTACGTAACAAAGAAACATTTATTCGATAATAAAAACTGTAACAATCGTTTCTATTAGAAGAGACACATTTTGTAATGTACTCCTGATATTTCTCAACTGAATTAAATTAACCTATATCTTTAATATTCTGAAGATGAAATGCCATTTTTTATTAACGAACCTACGAAATGCAGTACTTAACAAGAATATCGTGAACTATATCCTTTATGAATTGAGACTGTTTAAAATATTATGTTAGTAAGGATGTATATTATTAAAGACGTGTATGGGTGGGTTGTGCGTAGGAAGAGCAAGGTTGAAGGGTAGCTATGATGGGGGAGGGGAGAGAAAGAGAGAGATTGAGAGCGTCCGGAAGGAATATGGAGGAAAGATGGACTAAAAAAGCAGAAATACGCAGTCTATAGTATTTTATATTGACAACATTCAATGTGTTTAGGCAACAATTTTATGTCAGGTTGTAAAATGTGTTTATCTAGAGACGCGGAAGGCCCGGACTGGACTTGTTACGTGTAGTATATTGATTTGCACCGGCAAGCGGCAGCAGCAGCAGCAGCAGCAGACGAGTCACAAGTGCACAACCACTCGTCGCGTTACGTTGCCCGACACGTAAAGAACACAAACAACCCCCACGCTCGCCACGTTGTTATTATTATTATTATTTTTCCAAAGTTTATTTACGTTGTCATTGTTGTGCCGTCGTAATATACGATGCCGTTAAGTCGTTTCGTTTATTTTTATTGCCATTTCTCTACAACAATTGAAGCATACGAGAAATATGATACAAATATGAAATAAAGTACGACCACTAAGGGTAAGAGAGAGGAACACATAGTCACATAGTCCATATGTTTTCCATTTTCTTTAAAGTAACTGCTTTTTATTTAACACTGTTTCACTGTGAGTTTAAATTTCTAATTTCAAAGTTCCGAAGTTTCTAAGTAGCATTTTAAATAGAGAAGAAGGGATTAGTATTGGAAGAAATTTTTTTTCAATTGATTCACTGATGATACGAAAAATTTAGCTGACAATCATCTAACATATAAAGCAGGAAGGGCGGAAAAATGACACGATTTGATGGGAGCGTACAGAGTATATATGGAAATCAAAAGAAATGAGAACAAAATTTTAGAAAGACATGAGAGTAGATAATGTAACAGGTACCTATCCCCACATAATACTGGAAATATTCCCATTATTTGCATTTAGAAAACAGGAAATAAGGAGTATACCAGTAAGCAAGTTAAGAGTAGAATTGCTGTGTTAAGGAATGCGTTCAACAGGTAAAGAGGAGTTTTGTATGGCAGAATTAACTTATGTGTTATGCGTGACGAGTCAGATGCACGGATATGAGGGAACAAATATATATAAGTGGCACGAGACGTTATGGAATTGTGGCAGTTACAAGCAATAAAGTGGCGGATGACCACTAAAGACAGTTGGGCACTTTTGACTAAAATAAAGAGCCAAGCAGAGGGTGGATCGAACATACTGTAAGAACGAATAGTCCAGTAAAAACGGTTTTTAAGAAATCAATTGAAAGAAACAAGAACAAATGAAGAAAAACATAGAAGCTCCCCTGGATAACGCGTGTGATATGACCCGAAGAGCCGAAGGGCTCAAAGGATGTACGGTGGTGTCTGGAACCTGCACATGGCAGAATACCATTTGGTAATTAGGTTTCTGAGGGTACGTTTCTTATGCCCTGTGTTACGCATATCTCGCCAAAGTAGTACCAGTCTGATAGGGTTCTGTGCAAATTGACGGTTATTGACAGTAATCAGTGTCTGGTTGCCTCGGACATTTTCAAGAAATCAAATACACATAAAGTAGGGCTACTTTATAAAATAGCATACTGAAGACCAAACCTAAAACGTTGTTACAACAAGAGGATCAGGTGAAATACAGTTGATTCATCTTGCACCGGACCTCCAAGGAGTTTTTTCTAAAATCGGCAGCCTTTGACAACGGTTTTGAAATCGCCGAAAGAACAAGGTGGCCGAAACATCAAACTGGCGGCATACGCCAAATAATGAAAGTCTCATGGTGATAAATCTCTTGCTTCTACAAATTCTGTTTGATAAAAAGAATTGTAGAATTAAATTCGTGGGTTGACGAAACACTTTGATACAGAATAAAATAAAACACCAAAAAAATAATTTAAACAGTAATAGTTAATTCATATTTAAAAATAATGAAACTATATTACTACAAACAGAATTATCACTGTTGTAGCTTGAAAGCGCTAATCGGAATAATTTTTCTATAGTGGTGTGCAACAGTGATAATTCTGTTGGTGATTATAACCACTAACACAACTTTCTTCATTAAACTTATATTACTACAGATAATTAAAAAATAAATATAATATTAAAATTAGACAAGTAAGAAATAATACGTAATATTAAAAGAACGTGTTAGAAAATTTTAAAACTTAAATTATAAATAACTAAAATGTGTTAAAAGTAAAGGGATCTATATAACTAGTCGACAAAAAAGTAAATGCAAACGTACTTAAAATTGAAAGGAAAATAAATGAAAGAAGCAAAAAAATTGTGAATAGGATGTTTGCCTAAATTGTATGTACAGCATAGTATACAAAGCTTATCTGAAAGGCAATGAGACTGGTTGTATTAAACTTCTTCTTCTTCTTCTTCTTCTTCTTCTTCTTCTTCTTCTTCTTCTTCTTCTTCTTCTTCTTCTTCTTCTTCTTCTTCTTCTTCTTCTTCTTCTTCTTCTTCTTCTTCTTCTTCTTCTTCTTCGGCTATAGTCCATTCCGACTTCACAGAGTCTCTGTCCATTTTTCCATGATCTTCCACGATCTCTCGTCCCCACTGGCCTATATTCAAACGCTTGTTTAGGAATACGCGTGTCTACCATGCGTTCCACATGGGGCTTCCAGTTCTGCCTGTATTCATTTATTCTCTCCTGAACGAACCAACTGTAGTTGTAGGTCTTTCCTTGTGTCATCGTTTTGTAAATGAACTCTCAAACTACATTCCTTAACTTCTTTTAAAAATTTCATTTCCGAGGGCTGTATTTTTGAAATATCCTTTTGCAGGAGAGTCCATGTTTCACATCCGTACATTAAAGTCGGCACAGCCACGACCTTATAGAACTTTAGCTGTGTCTCCCTCTGCCTTTTATTCTTCAACAGTTGTCTTATTGTTCCACAGGTATAATTAAATTTAATTAACTTAAATTATTTACTGACACATAAATTTAAACAAATTTATATCGTTCAAAGTAGTTCTCTTGGAAAGTCACACACTTAGAGAAATGTTGTCCCCGTTGAAACAACACTGCTGGAAGCCTTTAGCTGGTCGGTCACAATCTTTTGGTCGATAATTTTTATAAATTTAAATAAACGTTATAGCTCTCAGCTATTATACACATAGCCATTATGTTCATTTCATGGTGTTTCCACCTAGTGGAAAGAAATTCAGTCTCATTACTTTTTACAGTTACCTTGTACGCTCTTGTAACAACACACTGCAGGGAACAACAGCGCATACAGGCTCAGGTATGGCCAACGCAAACCATTCACAAGAATCTTCCTTTCACAGTTATTATTTTCGCTCCACCATTCCCACTACTCCTATATTCCCGTACATGTCCAAGCAACTTCCAAATTTGCAATGAAAACCAGTGGAAAAAGAAAAAGCAAAAAATATGAGAAAAAGGAAAGGAAGAAAAGACAAAGTGGTAAAATAGAAAATTTGTTTGAAAGAAATTAAAGAAAATTTATTGAAAACAAATAAAATGGTAGAGAATTTCAGAGATTGAGAAACAAAAGGCCTAAACGCATGCGTGTGTGTATGTGAGAAACACAATATTAAAAAAAATATAATCATTTCAGCTGCGGTGTGTGCTAGCGTATTTTACACCACAGCAAGACTGGTATCTTTAGAATAATGTTCAAAGTATTGTTTAAATACCCTCCCGCACCGGTCCTGTAATGGCACTCAGACAATTAAAAACTGTTATTTAAACTGAAGTAATCACTTTTATATTTATTGCATTAAATAGATTTTAGAGGCTAAAAGACGTTTGTGAAATATGAAACGATTGAATAATATAAAACATGATTAATAACATAGTAATAACGTCAGGTTATTGTGAAAACTGTTTCCCTTTTTTTGGCTATTTCTGTAAGTATCTACAGGAGAGGAGTATTTTCCTAACCGTGCACATGACGTACACAACCTACAAGGGTGTGTGGGCTTCACTGTCGCCCACTCTTTGTCAACACGATCCATCCTACCTTATGTTGTGTCAGTCATACGCACTATTTGGCGCACAGACTATTTCTGATACGCCAAATACTTTGAATCACAGAGTAAATGATATCCCCTTTCCTTCCTCCAAGTATCTATGAATATCCGTGTTTTCGTTTAGTGCTACCTTCATTACTCCTAATATATTACCAACCGGTTCTTGCTTTATTTTTTTCTTTTAGAATTTCATCCTACTTTTTAAAATTTGTTTACTTTGTCTCATGCGTTATACACTGAAATACGATAGGGTAAAGTACCCATATTTCGGATACCTTAAGGATTCTTATTATTTAACACTCAAAGAATCAGTAAAATGACATATAATTGTACCGAAATATAGTTTGGCATGTATACTAAACAACCCTTTGTGTACTTGTGTAAAAAGTAGTAAATTCTTATGCATAAAAATAAATAACGAAAGTATTACAAAAATACTTTTGCACTAGTTAAGGGTTTCAAAATTTCGGATAGCGTGGTTCCTAATTTCGGATAGGGTATTTTAGTACTCTAAAAAACCAAATTTTTAATGCGATAATTAATCTTTATTTAGCTGTATATGTTTTTATAAGTTTCACATTATTAAAAATTAATTAGTAGCCTACATTGTAAATTGTAAGTCATAAAACAAACACTACAATTATTTCACACTTATTCCGCACTTTTTAAGACCATTGGTAGGAGTGATTGTCTCACCACAAATCGATAGCTTGAGAGTAGTATTTTTCGTATATAGACGAAGACAGTCTTCTGTCGACGTTACCACTGTTTACATAATCTAACAAAGTAGATTTGGGAACATTAAACGTTTTTGATGCCTTCAAATATCCCATTTTTTTGGCTTTTAATTGCTTCTACAGGGAATAACTGGCCTCTTTTGACCAGGTTTTTCTTTATTTGTCGCTCATCCGGAATAAACTATAAAATAATATAAAGCTCTGTAAAGGTTCCTAATTTCGGACGGTCGGAAATAGGAACCCCATTAGTATCCGAAATTGGGCAACCTGACTCTTTCAGTAAAGATGGCGATAATAAAAGAAAATTACGCTTTCCAAATAACCAAAACTTACACCGAAGTGTAGGCTACACTGTTAACATTATATTGAGTAAGTGAGAAGAATTTAGAATCTCACCTTTACGCACCACAGCTTACACACAGTGCATTCAAAAAGTCCCGGGACTGATGCTGCTATAGACATACAGATGGAGCTATCTCTGTGTCACAGCTGGAACACTATGTGACAACCTTCACCCACTTCCTGTGACAATTGCATTGTTGAGGACTCATTCCATAGTAAACAGCGACACTGTTAAGTTTATCTGGTTTTTCCTTGTTGTCATAATTTTCGAGATGGAGCAAAGAGCTGCAATTAAATTTTGTTTTAAATGTGGAAAAAGTGCGACAGAAACGTTTTCGATGATGCAACTTGCATATGGAAAAGATTGTTTAAGTCGTAGCAAAGTGTTCGAGTGGTATGCACGTTTTAAAAATGGTCGTGAGTCTCTAGAAGATGATCCAAGAGATGGGCGCCCCTCCGCAAGCGTGACTGACGAGAATGTCAAGCGTGTCTGTGCTGCACTGTCCGTCAACCGTCGGCTGAGCGTCCAGATTTTATCAGAAGAGATCGGCATCAGTGTGGGTAGTATTTACACTATCGTGCATGACGTACTCGGCAAACGGAAACTGTGTGCCAGGTTCGTTCCACACTCGTTAACAGCAGAGCAAAAAGAACAACGTGTGGAAGCGTCGCGAGATCTCGTTGAATGGGCCGATTACAACCCGAATTTCTTACAGAACATTGTCACAGGCGACGAATCGTGGTGTTTCCAGTATGACCCATCTACCAAACGTCAAACAGTTGAATGGCGCGACCCAGGAGATGGCAGACCCATGAAAGTGAGGGCCACAAAATCAAAAGTGAAAACAATGCTGATCACATTTTTTGATTCAAGGGGACTGATCTACAAAGAATTCTTGCCACCCGGCCAGACTGTAACTGGACCATTTTACAAAGAGGTACTTGATCGCCTTTTGAAAAGAATTCGCAGGGTTAGGCCAGAAATGTACCGATCAGGGGAGTGGTTTCTTCTGCATGACAACGCTCCAGTCCACTCATCATTGATTGTCTCACAATTTCTCGCTGGAAAATCAGTCACAGTGATTAACCATCCCTACTCACCAGAATTGGCTCCGGCCAACTTCTTTCTGTTCCCTAAGCTGAAGGTGGCACTGAAGGGGCAGCGTTTTGATAATATAGAGACAATTCAAAAGAATGTGACAGCTGTTTTAAACACGATTTCGTAGGAGAACTATGCGCATGCCTTTCAACGATTGTATGAGCGATCTAAAATCTGTATAGAGAGGGAAGGGATGTATGTTGAATAAATAATAAAATTTCATTTATCTGAAAAGTTGTGTCCTTAATAGCGTTAGTCCCGGAACTTTTTGAATGCAGTATGTATGTTCTGCACACCAAATATTACACCATTTGACGACTGAACACAAAAACAATTCCTAGAACTCGACTATTAATCCGACGCTGACGAACTACACAACACAGAGCTAGTTGGGCGGGAATGTCAGTTTCGCATACTCTCCGCCAGTGTGCACTGATAACTTTGTCAGTTATCACCATTTCCGAAATTAGGAAACCTTACCCTACTATGTGAGTACGTATTTATTTTATTATTAACCACAGTTTTCCACGCGCCTTCTTTACTTAGAAAAGATTGTTTTGGGGAACTATTCCAAATCAAATATTATTATATATAAAAAACTTTCACAAATGAACTTACTTTTGTTCTCACTATCACAAACGTTTCAAGGTGTTGTGCCTCTTCCTCAGTGTGATTAAATACTGAAAGTCATTGTTGCAGAATAACGGTTATGGACTATAGGTGTGTGTGGTGGGAATTGATGATGGGAGGGAATTGGCGCTGAGGTTCAAATTTTGTGTTTGGATCAATGTATCAAATAGTGTATGTGATCTGTAATGTACTTGTTCATTTAATATGTTGTTTGGTTGTAATGTGTGATATCTGTATATTTCAAATTGTTCAGCTGTGTTTAATTTTCTACTTTTTGATAAGTAGTGTAATATTTCCATGTTGTGTTCTATGTTTGTGTAACTATGGTTTTCATTTTGTAAATGTGTGGCAAATGTGGAATGTATGTAATTTGTGGTGAGGGCTTTTATATGTTCTGAAAATCTGGAATAAAAAGATCTTCTCGTCTGGCCGATGTAGAATTGGTTACAATCATTACAATTTAATTTATAAACTCCTGTTTTACTGTATGTGTCTGTGTCTTTGTTAAAATTTATATGTTTCTTAATGGTGTTGTTGGTTCTGTAGGCTATTTTATAATTGTGTTTTCTAAATGTGTTAGCAATTTTGTGTGTATTGGAGTTGTAGTATGTAAGTGTTATGTACTTACTGGGTTGTGTGTTGTTGGTCTGATGTGTTTTATTGTGGTCAAATAGTTTAGCGACTTGTCTGCATTCTTTGTATTACCATGAAGAAATTTTTTAACAAATTAGGATGACTCAGATCAGCAAATACTGGCTTGTAACCGTTTCTGTTAATTCAAAATTTTCCTTTGTAAACACACAAATTTTTTTTCTAATCGTAAAAACCGGTACATTATCAACACTTTTGACAAAACTTTTCCTACGATCTCGACGTTTTTTAAAACTCATAAAAAAACTTATTATTAGGCGTATTCACACAAATTTGTTATCAGGTTACTCAGAAAATGTTGAAGATTTTTTTTTCAGACAAAAAATCAAAAATTTATTTTTTGATCGATTTGCCGGTTACGAGTGTCCTTGAACTGTTGAATCCTAAGATTTATTTTCCATTGAAGATTCAACGTGCCACAGACCAGTAGCAACGATTGATCATAATCACTTTTTACAAGGATTAGTTGTTTAGTTCAACCTTTTTCAGAACATCAAACTACAATCCTAAATATATTACTGCGGAAAACCCCACACAATAATAATTGTGTCAGACGAAAACCACACTATTAAAAACCATTAAATCCTTTAAAAAATTCTTTTCAGAATCTCACCGGCTATAATCTATTCTAAAAACTACTTTCTCAACCCTTAAAGTATTTAAACCAAAAATAAATAAGTAGATGATCTCGTATGGAAGTTAATATTTTAATGTCATTGGTTGGAATTTATGAGACAAGTAAAGATTAAGGAGGTAACTTCGTATAATAATCTTATTTACGAGCAATACTGACTGATTTCTGTTGGGAATATCAACAAAACAATGCATTATGTAAGAGCTATTGTAGAGCACTTAATTAAAATTAGCGGTTGGCTATAAACTTAAGAGTATAGAATAGAAATTTAAAAACGTCCTTATAAATGTGTCATTATTTACGTGCTTACAAAATACGTGTTCACTGAGGCGGTCGGTATCCAGACCGTGAAGTAGGCCACGTAATAGGTGAGCCACCAAGCAATTATCGTTAATTGTTGCTTGTAAGCTGCATCATCACTACGCTAGATGGACTCTTTCCACTCTGAACTTCGAACGCATTTCAGCCAGTGGCGAAGTTACATGGAGGCAATTGAGGCAATGCCTACCCTAAAAAATTCTGTAGAATAAAAATTATAAATACGTATGAACTACATAACGTAAAGATTATACATTGTACCGCGACTGTCGAATTTATTAAACCGAAACGTGCTTTACTGAGCGACCGCTAGATGGTGACAGGTGAGATTCGGCATAGCTAGTTTAAAGCGAATGAGGCAACCTGAACTTGCTTCAGCGTTTTTTGTATACATCGTATGTAAGCAATGTTCGGGTATGATAGGGAAGTGAAGGGAGGGGGGATTGTCCCGCGCTGTACACATAGAGCGTTGAGGCATGCCTCACTTCTGTGGTCCAAACATTCAAGTTAAAGCGCCTGTGTTGTTTATAAGTGTGATTATTTTATGCGGTTATTAAAAGTGTCCCTGTTATTCAGCTGAACTAACAGATGATCAAGATTGTTATTTGAATTATTTGTAACATTATACATATATATAGAAACTAATCAAGTTTAAAATTTTGAAGTTCAATCAGTTGTATTATTGTGTATGACTAATACAAGGATTGTTCAATAGAAAGACATATAGAGCTGTAAAGCATTTTTTATACAACGATTTTAAAAGAAGTCTCCATTGACATTAAGACATGAGTTCCACTGTTGCACTACCCTGTAGATTCCCTGCTAGTAAAATTCTTACCTCTGTTTGTGGAACCATTCGCTTACAGCAAACTACCTCAGCGTCCGATTTGAACCACCGTCCTTTTAGTGATTCCTTAAAAAAAATTTAAGATAAGATTTTTGCCTACCCATTCATTAACTACTAGCTTCGCCACTGATTTCAGCACTTATGTCAGTTACTTATTGTCCAAAAACAAATGGCTGAATGGAAAAGACTTTGATATCTGTAAACATGGAAACTCCCCCCCCCCCCCAGCTGAATCAAACAATAGACAACATTGTTGGAATTGCTATTTGCCGGGCTGTTAGGGCCTGGACTACTGTTTATATTCAAAACAGCCGTTTCGTTTCGGAGACCATATTCAGTTTAGAAACGATTAACAAATTAGCACGGTTGGGCCGAAACATCTGTTTTGAATATAAGCAGTGGACCACAGCCTAACAGCCTGGGAGACAGCAATTCCAACAATGTTGACGCCGCGCGCCTGCCGTAAAAGTCTAAGTCATTCCAATAGACGCTATGTTCAAACAATTTCAATGCAAAAAATAATGTTTGTTACATGTTATGCTACGTGAAGTTAAATATGATCATTCCGACGGTTAAATTTTGAACACAAAACCTCATTTGCTTTGCTGTCACATTAAAATTTTTACATGCTCAACCATTAACTGCAATCATCAACCTGCATTATTGTTTCTCCGAATGGTTGCTCTGCAGCTATGTTGTTGTTGTTCTTGTAGCCCTATTCTGCAGATATAAATATGTTGTTTCTCGGATGGTTAAGATTATCATTTTCATATAACAAATGTTATATTCAAGTAGGTAACTGTGATTATACACACACATACTATATACATACATATATGCAAATGTTTGTGTGCATTCCTTCTAAAATCAGAAACCTAAAATTTACCTGTCGATAAAACTGCGGTCATTGGTGTACAAAAGGCGCGGTTTATACTGGGATATGAACGTTTTTCGCTACCAACCAAGTCCGACATTACCTCCCGTACAATTTTCAACCACGTAACGTTTATGAAAGACTAAAGGGGGGGGGGACACTCAGATCTTGAGTTTAGTAGTACTACTGCGGACTACTGTTCAGTCGCACCCTCATGCCCATGTTTCATATACAGTAACCAATGCGTATAAGTCATCATGAAAAAGGTAAAAGCACAATACGTCTGCAAATGATAGTTAAGTAATAACAGCTGCAGGTAATATTTAGAGTGCAAATCATAAATTATACCGTAAATGTTTTACAGTTATCTTGACGCTCGCTTTGGGGGAAAAGCGACAACGACAACGTTAGCATTATGTTTCCCTCATATTTCCACATCTCTGCAAATAGAAATAAATGGCAATAAAAGAAAAGACACAACTCTGCATACATTAACTGGCGTATCATTTGGCAACAATGGAGCCAAACCTCTCATATGAATTTTTATGACAGAATCGTCGAGTACAGAATGCATTTCTGCTTTGCCCGTATCACTGCAGTTCATATTATGAACACACACACACAGACACACAAAATATGCTTTAACAAGTCTCCGCGTCATCACTGTTTTTCATCAAACTCTTATATATCTTTTCAAGTCATTTGTCTAATGGTATGCAAACGAAGACTGAGAAATTTTTCATGAAACATGAACTACTTTAAACGCAATAAACTACAAAATGTGCGGTTCTCCCGTATTCTGCATCGCCATGACTAAAAAGTAATAGACTAACCTCTGCTTGCTGTTGAACATAGGTTAGGTTGTTTCATGAGTTATGTATAATTCAGCAGTTGCTTGTCGCTTGTGATTCAATGAAACATTTCCGACAATCACGACGATTAATCAACTACACTCTTTTCGTTGGCAAGTACTCTTGCTATAGAATGTTCAAATTTCCATTGATTCTGTGATTGTGATAAGTTTTACTTTAGTTTTTTATCTGAACTTAGAATGTGTACAGGACAAAAAAAAAAATTTGTACCGTCTGCCTAGTGGCAAAAGCTAAAGAGCATGATAATGTCTTTCGGCCGCCAGCTAAACGCAACATTATTATGGTTACTGACTGACTGATTGTTTCCTTTCTGCAAATGTTGCGTTTAGCTGGCGGCCGAAAGACATTATCATGCTCTTTAGCTTTTGCCACTAGGCAGACGGTACTTGAATTTTTCCAGATTGTATAAGGCTATGTAAAATAATAAAGCAACAGGTACAGAGATTCAAAAATTTTTATTGAGCAGGGGCAACGCTTAACATAGGTTTGTGGTGACTGAAGTAGGATATATAATTTTGTGTTTGTAGTTGATCAATATTACGGGTGAAGACTCCATCGATGCAAGTATTGTTTCTTGATCTGAGCCTTCTCGTCGCTGCTATCCATTGTCGAACGCTGTTTTAATCAGTCGCCACGTTATGGTTACTATATACCAGCAGCAGTGTATTTCACCACAACACAAAACAAACCTTTATTTACAACAATCCCAATGACATTATGTATCTGTGTTATACTTCACATTTCTGCGGTGAGTAATTAAATATAAAGAACAGTAGATTTGCATTTACGATGACAAATATTTTAATGAATAGATCGTTAGCTGAATCACATACGAAGACAACCATTAACTAGAGACAATAACCCCAATAACCTATCTACAGCTATGCAGTGTTGTTTGCTTGTTAGGTCTTTAATCTGCGACGACGTTAGCATGTTAGCGGTCGCGGTTTTAGTTAACGATTCCCGGCTCGTAAATTGTGCTAACACTTGATTTTAAACTTTCAGGACGCTTTATAAATCTGGTTTAATTGTTTGCAGTGATATTATTTTTAACACATTATATATATTGCGACGTATCAAAACAAACGTTTATTTACAACAATCCCAATGACGTCACGCAAGAATGACGTCACGCAGCGTGATGCGTTACAGTTTACAGCGTTACAGAAATTTTCAAATGATGGCCAGCCAAAAGACATTATCATGTCAAAAAGAAACTCCATAGAAACAAATTCTTAGCCAACGTTGTAGACAAACCGTTAACTGAAATATGAAAGATACTTCTCAAACCGTAAATTGTTCCTTTTCAAGATCTGTTTGACGACAAAACTATTTTATTATCTCGAATATTAAGAAACTTCAGGCCTGAGTATTATCTATGAAGTATTAAAGACAACTGAACAGACATGATGAGATTAAAATAAAAAAGAAAATAAATGTTAATATCTAAAATTGAATCTAAAATTGACAGGAATGAAGCGGAAAATTAATTATGATTACACAATAAAAGGCACAAAGCGTATTAAGTGAGATAAACAGCATACGTACGGTATTATGACTGGAGGAACTGTAAGGGAATACTCTCAGAAACTGTAAAATCCAAACATTGACTGGAGAGAGTCAACTGTACGTTCCAATTGAGAAAATTCAAAGTAGCAGACAACCAAAGAAATGCAATACAGTTTAACACAGAAATGTGCAATAACAAAAGATGTCATATTACAAAATCTGAGATTACTGTAGGGGTATGTCTTTCCAAACGAATGTAGGTAGTTCAATAGTACTCTACCCATGACATAATCAACCCACGATATAGCCATTATAGATCAATCCAACGCACCTGTCATGGAGACGTATATAAAATCCTGAGAAGATGTACAAAAGGGGTAGGGCTATCAAAAAATGTGGATTTGGCTAAAATGGTAAGTCAGACAATATTTACACGAACAAGACAAAACCTTATTATAGAACAGGTATACGTAGAAGTTGTAAAATATTTCACATGCCTAGGAGCAACGATATCTGAAAATGGGGATGAAAAACAGAGAAAAGGTAAAGACAACAACTGGCCAACAAAGCGTATTTTTCACTTATCAGTGTCTTTAAATAAACAGAAATTCATGGGCTAACAAAGCATGCATATACATACAACTTTAACACGACCGATCCTTTGCTATGGTAGTGAAAACTGTATACTACCCCATAGAGCACTGGAACTCCCTCCTAAAAATATTTCGGAGGAAGCACGTGAGACAGGTCCGGAGACCCATATTATAGAATCCACGGAGTGGAAGATTTGAGACAATCAAGATGTTTACTCTAACAAGCCAACAGTGAAAATGTATATGAGTCTGAGGAGACTGCAATGAGTTGGTCGCGTTATAAGAATGTACAATGAGCGAATAAAGAAAAGAGTCGTCATATGAAACATGGAGGGTAAAAGATCAAAAGGCCGCTTAAGGAAAAAATGGGAGTATGTCGCCACGTATGCGAGACAGCTGGTGAAAGTGTGAGAATGGAAGTTCTCCGCAACTGATAAAGTGAGGTGGATAAAACCGAGGGCCGATTTAGGGCTGTAGAGTAGGAGGAGGATGTATTTTTTAATGTATTTCGTAGAAACACTATTATGGTAATGTTTTCAGGGTCTGCTGCTCTGTTCAGATTCGAAACGGATTAAAATTGTCATCCTTAGGTTTCAGGGTGTTTTTACTCATTGTCAACTGACCCCATAACATCATTTAAAATTTAAAGTTGCACAGATTGTGGATCCGTATGGTATTGATTCCAACGTCTGTTGTCACTAAATCTGGTGACACCTCATAATGTTAATTTCCTGCAGAACATAGTTTGTTATTGCATCTATGTAAGCTTTATTGGATGATATATAAATTCATTATTATAATTTTGGTGGTCGCTAATAACCGATGCTGTTGCAGCAACTTGATTGAAAAAAAAAAATACGTAATATCCAAGTAGGGCTAAATATGCAAGTAACCATCTCGTGAGAATTTGCTAAACAAAGATGAGGCTCATTAATACACGGCTTTTAATTTAATTTCCTTGAATGGTTTCCGAAGCCTGGGACATTATTTACTCTCGCTATTCACAATAAAATTGAGTATTTAGAGGGAAAAAACGTTTTGAATACACAAACTCTCAATAGAAGACACTATAAAATTTAACTAGTTAACATTCATTCGTACAAAGGGCAGTGCGAGCAGAATGAAAACAACTGCATATATTTGGTTAAAAACTGTAACGCCTGGCTTCCAGCGCCATACGGAGGTCCCGCAGTGAAAGTACAGTACATACACGATCACGATGCTTTAACGTAATCCAGCCATCTTTTATTTCTATACTACCTCGTAAACTATCGTGCAGTGAATCACGAAACAAAAGTTGCAGTATTTTTTATTATCACAGTTATTGACGAGGAGGTTAATACTGAATGCTTTTACAAGTGTTTTAAAATTGTCCAAAATTATACAAATTGGAATATAAAACAAATTATTTCCTCGAGTTTTTGTTATTGCTAATTTTTTTTTTTACTTATTTATTGATTTTCCCGTCCATAAAGTATCATTACTACACTTAACGTGGCTAATTAAGTTATGGTTAAACTTTACCCCAAACGTGGTGGTTTCTAGTGTCGAGCGTTTTCCTAACGGGCCTAGATGATTTGAACAGAAACCAAACGGTGTCTACCTACCTAGATGATATGACCAAACGGTCATAGGACAGAAACGTATTCTCCATATATATTAGAAATAGAAACTTTCCTATATTTACTAGTATGTTTTACCCGTATTGCTTTAAATCTTAATGCACAAGTGAAATGATTATTAATATTACCATCAATAATGATAATATTATTTTCAACGTAATATTATCAGCTATATCTTTGTCGGCGTTTTAGTTTTGAATCATAAAAAAGGGAAGTTCTAAACCTTCCCAGCTAATGTATATCAACCATGAGACGATATTTCAGATAAAAATAATTCAAGTAATTGTTACACACAGATTTTTATTAATTAAAATCCTAAGTTCGTGTAATTTCAGGACGTAAAGAACGTACTTACCAGCAGTTGCAAGAGGGCTTCCAAAGTCAAAGGACGACAAGTCATTGAGGTTTTCAGGAGAAGAAGACGCAGAAGAATCCATTGTTGAAGAATTCTCCTCCTGTAAAACACAGAAATGCCATACTATTTAGGTATAGTTTTTATTGGTGTACTGAATTTGAACTACACAATTAAGTTTACTTTTTTTAATATAAAGTTAGCCGTGAGGTTCAGGCAGTTGAATAGCCAAGCGTCGTAAGAAGAAATATGAAATCTGAACGGATAACCATTAAGCGGCACGGAAGTAGCGAATCTCTACACTTTGAATCTCTAGACTTGGAAGGCTGCATGAAGGATAAAGACTCGATAGTACAATATTGGCTGTTTTGGATCCTTTATATAAAAGTGAGCCTTTATGGTTTTTATCAGACGTTGTGAATTGACTTGTAACAACTTCGTTCATGTAATTCTTATCTCCGTCACAACGATGATGGTAGAATGTGTACAAGCCAATTTAGGTGTTTGATTTTCTAGTTAAAATATGTTAAGAAAATACATCATCATCATCATTTTCAAGGATTCAACCAAGGATGGTTGGTTCCGGTCTCAATTAGGCAAAGATTAGACCTGGTCACTCCAGCTATTCCTCGGACGTCCCACACCTCTCCGTCTCCTCGGCTTATAGTTCCATAGTTGTTTGGGGATGCGGCAGTCATCCATTTGGCAAAGATGTTCCCACCAATTCACCCGATACTGTCGAGTATACTCGTAATATTCAGTTCTTGCCGTATACCTGTGTTTCTTCTATGATCATGGAGAGTATACCCTGCCACGTGCCTGAGAAATCTCATTTCAACCCCTCGGATGCGACTGGGCTGACCTTTCGTTAAAGTCCAATTCTCAGACCCGTAATGAAGTGTGGGAAGAGCCATCACCTTGTAGAATTTAGGCGTGTTCCTTTACTTGCTGACTTAAGGGATCGCCTGATGGTCCCCGACATAAGGTTGAACTTATGCAACTTATTCACAACGTCGTTGTTTGCATTATAAGACACACTGTAGCCGAGGTATTTAAAATTGCTAACTTGTTCCAGGACAGTACCATCTATAACAATTTTTGCCCGATTTAATAAATGTTTACCCATCGGCAAACCTGTTTTCAGAGTCCGACAGAATAGCCTGATCGTTCGCAAACAACAAAGTGTCAACACTGACCAGTCATAATATGCTCCGGAAGACACATCTGCCAGTTTTGTGTGACATCGTCAATATGTAAATTGAAAAGAGGAGGTGATAATGGACACCCTTGTCGTACTCCACAATTGATCAGGCCAACTCTAGGAGCTGTTCTCAGTTTCCCTGCTTCTATTAGAATTTTATTCTCCACATAAAGACTGTACTGTTCTAATCAGATGTTGTGGGAGCCCTTTCCTTGCTATTACTGCCCAGAGTTTGCTCCGATTCACTCTGTGAAACGCCTTCTCGAAGTCGATGAAGTATGTGGCAACTGATACTCTACGCTTTCCAATGAGCTGGGCTATTGTAAATATATAATCTAAACATGTTCTCCTCTTCCTTAAACCGTTGTGGGCCTCTGAAAGCATGGTCTCCGTTATTGCATTCAGCCGTGTTCTTAATATAGATGTATATAATTTATAAGTATTAAGAAGGCTGACTTCTCTGTAGTTCCTGCAGTCATTACGATCACCTTTCTTGAATATGGGAATTACCTTTGCAATCCGCCAAACGTCAGGAACATGACCAGTGGTCCAGCATTTTGTAAGCTTTGTCCTGCCTGCCATGTACATTGTGTTCTATATCACTTACACATATTTATCCCATGAACTTTGCTTGATTTTCCTGACTTCTCGTCTGGCAATGACACTACAGCGCTTATATTCACACCTTGTCTGATCAGTGTTTAAGGCTAGATATTTCAAGTATGCCTGCTTTTCAGTACCTATTACCTATTTGTCTAATATTGTCATCCCATACCTGTAGGCATCGGTTTCCATATCTTTTACGTCACGTCCCCAATGCTTCAAATGCTGCTTGTGATATGACGTCTCTGATGTTACTCCATTCTTAATTTATATTGCTACTGATGGGTTTTGTTGTGCAAACTGCTTAACCGGGTCTGATACAGGTAACTTATACTTTCATCTTGGAGCAGGTGTACTTTAAAAGTTTGCTTGGACCACTGGTGCTCTGTAGATCGAGCCTTTCCCCACCTACCTGGAATACTAATTTTTGATATGAGCAGAAAATGGT
Organism: Magicicada septendecula; assembly: GCA_034769895.1. Lineage (NCBI taxonomy): Eukaryota > Metazoa > Arthropoda > Insecta > Hemiptera > Cicadidae > Magicicada > Magicicada septendecula. The sequence continues at coordinate 470,339,082 of CM068373.1, forward strand.
CAGACTCAACGTCACATCCTCTTAAAACCCTAGTATCCTCCACTAAATTTCGCGGAAAATTGCCCAGTAAATAGATTTACCAACACGATATACTACTGAATAATGCCACGGTATGAACACTAAGATTGCCAACAACAATCAAATAATGTATAATGTTAAAACTATCTAAAATTTAATCTATCCAACATACCAACTATTAAATGCTAAACTTTTCAGAAGTTTACAAACAAAATTAACACAACCAACAAGTGGCTTAAGTCAATTATATGGCCAGTCGAAGATTACGTGCAGTAGTATTAAGATGAATGAAGAGGATTGTAAATGGGATAATTGGGCAGTTAAGTTGGAAAATGTAAAACCCCAATTACGCTAATTACGATGTAGCTAGTAACATAAATTAAGAAAAGGAAAAGAAAATAGGTTTGGAAATAAATTGTAAAATGAAACAAAAAAGTAAGAATATAGGATTATTCTTGGATTTCGTTGTCCATGACGTGTCCGTTACTTAACTAAATACCACTAGTATATTAACGACTCGGAACACAAAGGTTTTTATAAGTAAAAACATAAAGTTTTACCTTACAGCCTGAACCGGTTTTCGCCTTTAAAAGGCTTCTTCAGAGGCTGCCGCTGGTAGTTGTTCAAATTGCAACAAATTCTACATAGGCCAGACAGGACGTAGCTTCAAACAGAGATACATTGAACACACAAAGGCACTCCACTCCACTACAGAATCCACCTTTGCAAACCACCTCATTGAAGCAAACCACACATATAAAAACATCGACAATAACATGAACATTCTACACGTACACACAAAAGGCCGAAAACTAGACACTCTAGAACAATTGGAAATATACAAACACACGAAAACAAATAAAAACGACATCCTAAACGAACAGACACAATTCAAATCGCACGCATTATTCGAACACATCTCACCCCACACACACAGCATCGATCTTTCGAAATTCGACTCCGTCGCCCACAACAGGACGGACAGCACTACTAGCGGCAGCCTCTGAAGAAGCCTTTTAAAGGCGAAAACCGGTTCAGGCTGTAAGGTAAAACTTTATGTTTTTACTTATAAAAAACTTTGTGTTCCGAGTGTTCGTTAATATAATAGTGGTGTTTAATATAGGATTAAATCCAACTTGAAGGAGAAGTAAAGATAGTGTAAAAATGAAGACAAGACAGGGTAAAAACAAATGTAAAGAACTCGCTTTTCCAAAATGTTTGAGTAGACAGACAGTTTTAGAAGTAAACAAAAACATCATTACATAGAATAAATGCAATAAATACATAATCACTTAGTATATAATACACTTTGAACGTTAAAATTCGGGAAGACAAGATAGAATAATGATCGCAATATGAGAATATCAAATTGAAATGTACGTTATTATTCTAGGAATGGACCAGACGCCTCAGAATAATCTGAAGTACACAAGGCTGCTAAGAAAGACCTCGTGAAGGTGATCCGACAAAGTAAGTCTCTCACTGCTGGTGCACAGTGTGCGAGAAGGTTAACTGGGTCTCATGGCACAAGGCATACAAGCTAATTACTCGCAAGCTTTGTACCCTAAGAGCAATAATTAACGTGATGGATGTAGAACATAGTGACTTCTTTTTCCCTCGCATCCTTCGAGAGATTATCTTGAAATACTGGTGGAATCACAAGATATCCCTTTGTTTAACAAAGCGGAGTTGATTAGCGCGGCGATCTCGATAAAGAATGAGAGGGCCCCTGGTCCAGATTGTGTCCCAGCAGACGTACTGAAGGCAGCAGTTCATATTGTCAGAATATACTGCTGTGGATGTTCAACGCGTGCCTGTGAGCTGGAAGAAGGGTTTTCCTTCTTGATGGAAGATATCCTCTTCAGCTTATCAATCCCTATGTATGTTGGACACAACCTGGCGGCGACCTGCAGCCAGCAATCTCGAAGACCAAGATCTCATGCTAACAAAGAGAAGGATACCTACAGTCATTTTTACAGGGAATGAAGAAATGCATTCAAAATGAACTGAAAAGTACCTGGGGGTAACGCTCACCTTCTGGGACCATATCCGGAAGGCAAGTGATAATGGGCTGTGGTGACTGCTTCCCTTTATAGGCTGATGACCAATATTGACGGGCTTTTGTCGAGTAAGAGAGAAGGCGGACTTCTCCTCACGCAGACCCTGGACAGGCCATGGATCATGAGTATATCCACCCGATGGGAAGGGTGGCATCTCCTCGATGCAGCTACTGCACATCGCAGAAAGGTACAGTATTTTTTATACTTTTGTAAGCGCTTACGTTTTTAGGATGACCGTCTGAATCTCAGCTCGAGGACTATAATTTTCAGTCCTGATAGCACTGCTGGACTGGTGCTTCAAGGTAAAGACAACTGGGAAACAATCGCCATGTACCTAGATAGCATCCTGCGTCGTAAGAAAGATGAAGGGTATTTGTCCGACCGATGATAGAAAGAAGGAGGCGGTCCAGTCATAGATGGTAGCTCGTTGAGCTAAGCATACATGGCTTAGGTCGAAGTAATGCAAAAGCGGTCCCGACTTGGGGGATCCTAAGTTTTTTAGTGGAAAAAATTAACACCTCCTGCCTCCTGCCTGGTGCCTCTAAATGTTTTCCCGTCTATTAAAAAGAAATCTGATTACTATTTATGAGGCATTGTAAAGACAAAAATGCTAGCAAGGAAGGAGGGCACTAATTTTACTGACACCAATTCTTAACAGTAAAATTACAAAAGAATTATTGGCAAGGTAAATTGGATAGGATTATTTATGGAAAATTAAAGACAAGATTATTCAAGATGTACTGGGATTATTAGAAATATTGTTTTAGCAAACATAGGCTATACGTATCTATCAATACTCAACTAAATTAAAGAGGCTTTTTATGATTTCGACCATGCTACAAAGCTACAAAAGATATAATATAAGAGGCTTGTAAAGACATTATAGAGATTTAACATACAAAACCCCGTAAAGACAACTGGGATGTAGAGTGTATGATGGAGAAATATGAAATATGGGTAATGAATGATAATGGAAACAGTTTATTGGAATTCAACTGGATAAAAGAAAAAAGTGATATATTCGTAATATGACATAAACTGTACCTAATGCACGTTATTAAGTTATATGATACATACTTATTGACAGACAATGGAACAAGAAACTCTACATTGTTTATAAGAACTCTTGTCGACAACTAAAACATTAAGGAAAACCATATTAAAAAGTTGATGTTGAGAGATGTTTTAATGAAATCATACTATTGACCAATGTCGGTTCTCTTAACGCTTCTATTGCAATTATTATTTGTATATTCTTTTGTGTATGCACGTTTGTTTACCTTTTACAATAATACTATAAACGTGCTATTGACCGTCATTATCTGTTTCTTTACGTTTGAAATATCGTAGCTCATAATTTTTTTACTTTAATTTCCGTACAGAGAATATGGCTTGCGTGACTGGTTTGATGCAATGAGTTATTTAGTGGCAAGTCCGGTTTAAAACAGAAAGTGACTTTATGAGGCGGAAGTTTATTTAAAACAGAAATTGTAGTTGTACACACCTTTTATAATTCAACGACACGACTAGCTTAACGTTTATAGAACAAATTAGAATTGTGTATGCTACGTATAGGTGAAGCTAACACGTACTGATAAGCCGTATTTATCGCTGTGCTAGAACCCTTTGCAAATTATGTATTCGTTTCCTATTTTAAGGTAGACTATACATATGTGGGAAAATAAATGGTTCCAAAACCATGCGTCATGACCTGTTATTTGTCATGAAACGTACAAATACGTACAACTTATTCAAAATTACGTCTTAGATGAACAGGTAAAAAGAAAATATTATAGACAACTTTATTTCTCAGTGTAACTGTTTTAGTTTTATTGTTAAAACTTTTAAAACTACACAAACCTCACATTTAAAAAAGCAGATGTCATACTTTGATTTAACAAAGGCAAAGCACAGGGTGGGGCAATGAGAACATTAAAACTGCCACAACAGGAACTCGTTTAATATTTTCAAGTCAAATATGGTATAAATACAAATGTAATGAGATACCATTTTACTCAGTCATGTTTGTCGTTTGAAAATAACATTTCTGAAATGACGCCCACCAACATGCTTATATTCTTCAAGTCGACTGAAAAAAAACTATCCAAACAAGCTCTGCAGCACGGCTTGCGGAATCGCCTGAATTTCTTTGAGGTCTGCTGCCTGAGTTGATTTAAATCAGGTGGTCGTTACTGAAAAACGCTTAAACTTCAGATAGCTCCACAAAAAGAAATCACACGAGACAGGTCTGGAGATCATGCTGGCCAGGGTATTACACCAAATCTTGAGAACAATCGACACAGGTCTCGACATATCCATGGTTACAGTGTACAGTGTATAATATATAGTATGTATACAGTGTAGTATGGTATGTGTACAGTGTATAGTATGTACAGTGTGTGCGGTAGTTCTATTCTGCTCGAAACAGACTGAGTCGGTATCAATCCTTAGATCATTTAACAAAGGAAGAAAAAAGTTGTTGAGCAATTGCACATATCGGTCTGAGTTCACACTGACTGAATTTCCATTATAGTCTTCAAAGAAATATGGTCCATGAACACAAACTGCGCGGCAAACACAGTGACTCGTTGGTTATGAAGACGTTTAGCGTGAAGTTGTTGAGTATTACTGTCACTCCAATAGCGCATGTTTTGTTTATTTACATGCCCGGAAAGGTGAAAATGTGCTTCGTCTGACATAATCAACTGTTCATGAAAATTTTGATCTTGATTTTTGAATTCCAATATTTCATTATAAAAATCAAAGCTTTCATTAGTAACCACGTTCATAGAGTTTTTGGGCCACATGAATTTTGTATAGATGGTGGTGCAAAATCCTCCTCAGGGCCTACTGGAAATCTGCAATTCAATAGCATACTTCCTATTTTGGACTATGCATGACAGCAGCTTTACTAATATGACATAAACAATTAATGCATGTTATTAAGTTATATGATATATATACTTATTGACATATAACTACCCTTTCCATATTTTATGGCGTGCGCACTGTTTTTACACTTCCTCCAATTGTTTTCTGTGTCGAGGCAGTGGTTCTAAATGTTCTTACTCAGTTCGACGTTGTTGAGCAATCTGGAACTCTTCCATGCCTTCCAACGTTGAAATGATTTCTGAACAGTCTTTGTGCTGTTATACAGGAATCATTACTTTCAAGAAACGTTTCTGCAACAAATGCACGATGTTCATCTTCCCAATGAGCCATGTTTACTAAAATGGCATAGTTTAATTGAGTTTATAAAACTATCTGTATATTTATTGTTGCCATAGTAACCAAACACGAGCTAACACAATTTGTTGTATTCTCATTGCCCACCCTTTACAATCACGTGTTATCAATGCACGAAAGATAGTGAATCCACAACGACGTTGAGCCGTGTCTATGGGAAAACCATTTGATAACGTTTGACATTTGAACGATCGCAGGCAGATGGAGTCACTTGCAGGAAACGTGGGGAGTACTTCACGATAGCAATGATTGTTATTAACATCTGTACAATTATGTTGTAATGTCCGCGCCTCTACCTTCTGTACCTCTACACTGTGCGCAAAAAAAGAACAACACACACTAATAACACCAAACGTTGTTTGTCTATAAGCTGGTTTTGCAAAACGATGAGGTAAAAAAGCACATTGTCTTGCATCGCACTAACCCGCTTTGAATTTTCTGCTTCACTACGCATTCAAATAAAGGCGATAGCGATTCAGTGTAAAATGCTAAATACTTTCGAATGCCTTTCGCTCGTTTTCCTTCACTTTAACTGAAGAAAGATTGAACTTGAATGCCATTTCTTCGTACCTAACTAACTGATTCGTATGCATTTGATTCGCTGTTGGTAAAATAACTCTCTGTATCTTCCTATCGTCGGCTGCACACTTTAAAGTCTACCGTACTGTAACCTTTATTAACTTTAATTTATATATATATATATATATATATATATAAAACGGATCTTTATAGCTGTCGCCGTTTCTCCGTCCCCAACTTCCATTGTAACCTATCGTAGCATGAAAGTTCTTCTAAATTTCTTGCAACCATTGCTTCCGCTACGTCATCTCGCCAACTCCTCCGTGGACGTCCTCTTCTCCTCCTCACCGGTGGTATCCATTCCAGTATTTTGCGGGGCCATCTGTCGTCTTCCATTCTCTTCACATGCCCAAACCAAGTCAATTGTCTTCTTTCTATTTCGTCTATTATTGTCCTGTCAATATTCATCTCGGATCGAATAGTCTCATTTCTAACCCTGTCTAATTTTGATCTTCTACAACTGCTCCTGAAGAAGTCCATTTCCGCTGCCATCAGTTTTTTTCTTATTTACGTTTGAGACGTTCCAAACTTCTGCTCCATAAAGGATTACACTTTGCACCATGCTATTTTATATATGTTTCTTTGTATTTTTTGTTACACTATGTCTAGTAATATGGGAATATTATGTCTTGTTATTTGTATGTCTTGTATACTTCAATTTATATGAGAACATATTAATTTACATTGAATCGTCCAAATCTAATTACAGACTGCAATTTATACGGTATTGATCATAAGTTCTTTACAGTAGTATTCTCATTCACAGGCTTTTCCCGTTGTATTTACATTCATATAAAAAACGGTTTGCGTTTTTGGATAATATTCATAGTAAAAGTAGCTTCAGAGGACATTCTTATCATTAAAAAGTTTGCTGCTTACATCAACATTGTTTAAAACTAAATTGTCCTGCAGTTTAAAGATTTAGATTTCTGAATTTCCTTTCGAAAGATTTTGATTAAGTTACTCATGAAATCACTTTGTGTTTTTTATACTAGTCGGACTTCTAGCCCGTAATAAATAAATTAAATTACCTTGTGGTTTTTAATTGTATTCGTAAACCTATAGCCAGAGGCAATTTTAAAATCAAGCTTTTCTTGAATGTAGCTTATCCTAATTTTCAAGGCCTAACAAAAGGAAAAGAAAAACTACTGGTACAACTAAAACATTTATTCTATCGGTTATGAATAAATAATCATATTTTTCTTTTAAATGTGACATTTAAAAAAGCGTTTTAAATATACTTTAATAGAGTAAAACTAAAATATACATTAAGAGACAAAGGGTAAGGGGAGGGGTTAGGGGGAAGAGGGGGACCAGTAAGTTACAGTGAATAGATTTGCATGCAACAACATGAGCTAGTTTCCATGTTGGCTACTGATTGCATGTTTCCGACCGATGGGCAAACTTGGATAATTCTGTGTATTTATTCGAATTTAAACGAACCCTTGCCCTTCACCGAGTTAAATTTGACCCTTAACCTTAACCTCTTACTGCACAAACGCCGGAAAAAAATCGTTTTCAAATCAGAAACAGTCTCAACGTTTAAAATGAAACAGTAAACAAAACAATAGTAAACAGTAAACAACAGTAAATACAATGAAATGGATAAAACATAAAATATAACTAAATAATTACATGTAGTAATAACTATGATTACAAATTTATAATTATAAATACACAAATAAATGAAAATAATTATGCGTTAATACGTCGATGAAAGAGGTGACGCCTGAAATGGTGTTGTTATTGTAAGAACTTTTTCGTGGTATCAAATATTATCTCAAACAATTTGCAAGAAATTGTAAAAGTTTAGAAGAACAACCGAGGTACATAGATAAATAAGAAAAAATTAAGAATATTAACTACACGAAACTGACAGAACAAAACACAATACAGGCGAATAATAACGTATGTGTATTCTAGACCAATTAAAACAAAATTTGATTTTAACTCGTTGGTATGGACATCAGAACATTCTCCTTATTAGTAAAAGAGGAATAAGGTAATAGACTGGCAAATATTTAATGTAAAAACAACTTTGGACGAATATCAATCGAGCATTTTTGTTGACAACTGTAGAGCGAACGAAAGAATAATTTTGTTTGAAGTAAAACACTATTTTGAAACGGTGTAATCAAGAAATAAACGAGTGGCGGACACTCAACAAACGTGCTTCTTCATCCGAAGGTTCAGCAAAGTTCATATCACACCTTAATATTCTACCGAGCATTTCCGTGATCTGTTGGCTTTCTAGCCTCATGTGCGAGAGACTGCGGGAAGTCTCAACGATGTCCACTCACCATCGTGAGGCCAATCTGAGTAGCTACGATATGAAGTGTCTCTTGGTGGGGAAGGTCATAGGAAGGTCGTCTGACATACCACGGCCCGATGACTTTACGCAGAAGAGTTTCTCAACCAAAACTTGCTGAGTGAGGAAATGCTTGTTATGCTGCATAATCAGAAGCGAAACTAGATCTTTTGTTCCCCAAACCGTTGATTGAGGTGGACCTTTTATGAGAAGAAAAGAAAACAAAAAAGAAGAGTAAAAGAACAGAATTGTGAAAAATCCCTAAGTGAGTACAAGGAAAAACTGCTATGGTTGGAGCTGTGAATCAAACGACTGTATTCAGTATTTTACAAAGCCAACAATTAAAATCGTACCTTCTATAAAGAGTAAAAGCCCTTGAGGATGTTGACTATGAACAGAGACGAGCATTTTGTTTACTTTTCTACACAACATTACAATTGAACCGCACTTATACGGTCTCTGTGGTGCTGTCGAAACAACTTGTATACAAAATGCAATGACTAATGTCCATAAATTTCCATAATTATTCATTACTGAACAGCAAAAAACCCTGTTCACAACACATTCCAGCCTAGATTCTAGAAGTTCTTTTCTGTCAAAGTTTGGGCAGGTATCATCGGCGACTTCTTGATTGCTCCTGTTTTTTATTTGCCAAGACTTAATAGCCAGCGTTATCTTCAAGTTCTTCAAAACATTTATTGAACTACATTTTTAAATATTCCACTAGCGTGGATGTCACTAGGGTACATAATGGTGCTCAAGCACACTTTAGTCACATTGTATGACGCTTTTTATATGGTATATATAAAAAGCGTTTATATTCTGCCATTGTGTGGTAAAACGTGGACTGGCCGTGGCCTGCTGGATCACCTGATCTATGTCCATTAGTTTTAATAAATTGAAGCATATTAAAACAAGTGTACTCAAGTGTACCAACTATAGTTAAAAATATTGAGGATCTACAGCAAATAATTGGTTGCCAGCAAATCTGAAATACGCCAGGAGTTTTCAAACGAGTGAGAAGATCCTTTAATTGTAGATTACCGTTCTGTGTTGAAAACAATGGAGGGGGTTTGTAACATTTATTACGAATTCTTATATGGTAAAATCTTTTTTTTTTTCATTTCAGTAAAATGAGTGAAACAAAAACGATTACGATTAGAACCTATTCACATTAAGCACTTTATACTTGGTCTAATTCAGTTTTCCGTCATAACTTGGTTATTTATTATTGTATTTGAATAAACAAAGTGTCCTTGTATGCATAATAAACTGTTTAACAAGTTATCTGGTAAGCCATAATTTGATAAACTTAAATTTTACAGAGCTATTAGTGATTAAAAAAATAAATAAAGTGGCTGCCATTTAGATCGTAAAGTTGCTGTGATTTTTTTATTCATTTAATGTCATTAATGTCGACGTGTGTACCAAAGTTTGTTAAGGTATCTCAAACCCTTCTCAATTTTTTCTTTAAAATACAAAATGCTGGTCAGATGGAAAACGAGAAGTTTTCCGGCATATGTATGTAGGAACGTTTGTTTTTCTTATATTGATGCAAAGATCCCAAATACGACGCTTACGTTACACTCTGTATACACTCAGACTAGAAATAATTAACGCCCAAGCAATTTTGCCAATTTTAGTTTTGTAATATAGTTTCTTACTTTTAAAACTAGAATGCTTCCTATTAGAAACAGTTGGAATACATAACACACAACTTTTTATTTTTTTATTTTAGATGTCTGTTTTTTAAATCGATCGCCTATCCTGGATTAACCTACTACTGTTCTAATTGTGATGGCGGTTTTTAACGTACACATTCTATACAACGATGAAATACACCGTACATGTGAATTTACATTTCCAGTAGTATTAGTTTTGGATATGCTTCTTTAATGCGGCTTCTCCAGTTTCGCATTTTATAGTCTGTCATGTACGAAGCAATTCACTAACATTTTATTGTTGGTTTGTTTTACAACGTAACGTTAAAACGCAATTACGATCTGCAGTTTGTGCAAGAGTTCGCGCGTATATAGAGACTGTACACGTTCTCAAAGAATAATACACTTACGTACACACTTGCTCGTGCACGAGCGTACATTTTGTCTACAAATTCACTAGTTCGAAACGGGTGCTTGTTCCGCTCCCCCCTCCCCATTCCCTATACCACCCTCTTTCCCTGTCCCATATCTTTCTCTTTTCCTTGTCTGTTGTTGTATCTTTACACAAAACACACACACACACACATACTTCTTCTTACTAATTTTTAGATTGCATCATCATCTTGACAACGCGGTTTAGGAAAGATGCTTCCTTGTGATTCTTCATGTGAGAACGAAAAATTTTTTAAACCTGAAGATGGGAACATGTTTCCCGAAACATGTCGTGTATGACATATAACGAAGTCGCAAGATGGAAAGGAAATAAGGTAAAACAAATTCAGTACTACAACTGATACACTAATACACAACTCCTCCAATCACCCAGTACAACACAAACTAGCTGCCTTCATAACTATAATCCATAGACTTAACAACATCCCAGTAGATGAAAAACACTACAAAGACAAACTAAACACGATAAAACATCTACCAGAATCCAATGGTTACAACAGAACAATAGTCAATAAACTCCTACACAAAACAAACAACAGACAAAGACAGAAAACAACAAATTCATAACATTAACATACATCAACAACCAAAATGAAAAAATAGCCCACAAATTCAAAAAACCAGGATACAGAATCGCTTACAAAACTACTAACAAAACAGAACACACACTATCAAAACACACACACAAAGCACAAAACAAATTCGATCTACCCGGTGTTTACAAGCTAAATTGCTCAAATTGCAATAAATTCTACATACGCCAGACAGGACGTAGCTTCAAACAGAGATACATTGAACACACAAAGGCACTCCACTCCACTACAGAATCCACCTTTGCAAACCACCTCACTGAAGCAAACCACACATATAAAAACATCGACAATAACATGAACATTCTACACGTACACACAAAAGGCCAAAACCTAGACACTCTAGAACAATTGGAAATATACAAACACACGAAAACAAATAAAAATGACGTACAACGAACATACACAATTCAAATCGCACGCATTATTCGAACATCTCTCACCCCACACACACAGCATCGATCTTTCGAAATTCGATTCCGTCACCCACAACAAGACGGACAGCGCTACCTGCGGCAGCCTCTGAAGAAGCCTTTTAAAGGAGAAAACCGGTTCAGGCTGTAAGTTAAAACTTTTTGCTTTTACTTATAAAAACCTAGTGTTCCGAGTCGTTAAAGTAATAATGAGATTTAGATGCTTCCTGTTCCGCCTTCAAAGATCCTCCAGCCATCTCTTCCTGGGTCTACCCACACACCTGTGTCCTATAGGTGTGTATTTCCAGACTTGTTTATAAAGTATAAAGTATTTTATTATAAAAATATATAATATATATATTATATTATATTATATACATAATATAAGAATTTTAGTATAAAAACTGAAATTCTTTCTAAGCGTTCTTTCCACCGTCGTTTATAATCTTTTAATTTTTCATTTAAGTTAAAACTTGTAACTCTTCTCTTATGGCCACATTTCTTGCACGGTCAAGTTTGTAACACCTTTTAACTCCTCTTAAGAACACCATTTCCAAGGCCTGTATTTTACTGTCTTGTTTCCTGGTTGCTGTCCATAATTTACACATAATCCAGGTTTATCACACAACAGGTTAAAAACAAACATATAGAGTGGCTTTTTGTACTACAGAAGTAATTCATGACAGCTAGGATAGACTTCTAAGGTAATGTGGTAAACTCTTGTAAGGTAAATCACTACGCTTCACCCGCGTAATTAACAGTTTATTCTCTCCGCTCTGTCTCAGTTGATTCTTCGATGCCTCTACTCTGCCCCGTCATTAGGCCAGAACGGTACGATGTATAAATAAATAGTATAGAAAAGGATTTAGTATAATATAAGTGATCCACTTTGTCCACTGTTCAAGAAACACGTAGAATCCATGCTTCTTTTCTTAGGTCGCCACTATCAGTCCTAGTAAAACGGACGTTCAAAAACTGTACAAGCGTACACTGCATAAAATAACGGCGAAACATATCACTATATGTTTCATCGTAGTCCTTCACTCTTCGACTGGTTTGTACCCTCCCCGCATATACCCGTGGTGCGTGTGGTACTGAGTCTCTCACAGGTATATGGGACCTACAGTTTAACGCCGGATCCGAACGGCCTAGTTGGGGAAGGTTTATACTAAGCAGGATACCTCTCGCTGGTTTGCCATTGCCTTGCGAGGGGGAACGGTCGTATCTAAATCAGATGGCCCCCGGCGGGAATTGAACCCGCGCCGACAGCGTAGCAGCGCCACAATATATTTCATATCACTATATAATTAGACAAGTGGACAGTTTGTGTGTTGTCTTGTTTATCAGAACGATTGAATCGCCTTCTATTTTCAGTGTAATATTTCATTACGTTCTCCATGTCCATTACAGTGGCAACATGCTACGTTGACTTTTAAAGAATGGCGGCTACAAATGTCAGTGTGCACGGCTTCAAACTGTCATACCTCATAATATATTTAGGTGCTTTAGTTCACGCATAGATTCTCTACCTGTTGTCTTCCCTGTTTAAACCATGTACCACCCTTAAAAGTGTCATTCCAAATTCTGCCAGGATATTTTTCATTTCTTTCAATCTTTTAATGATTGTCCACGCTTTGCATCCAAAAGTGACAACTGGTGTTTTTGTATACGGTGCTTTGGTAGCCAATTGAATTAACAATGATTTGAGGACTGTGTGAAATGAATAAAATATTTTGGTTCCCTCCATTAGACCTATCAATTTTGTATTTCCTGCGCGAAGTCGTTGGTTTGGTTCACTTTCTCACTTGGAGAGTAAAAACTGAGACTAATTCCCTACTGCTTGATCTGATTGTGGTTAATTGTGTGTCAATCATTTCAATGTGAGCGGTCAAGCACAAGAAGGGGGAATAAGGGGGTATTAGTATTAAGTTACTTTTTGTAATAATGATGCCTGTGATCTCAATTGGTAGTTTGTTTGGAGATTTAAAACTGCAAAGATAGAATATGAGAAAAGCTTCAGGGGACAGTCTAACAATATTCTCCTGTTGTTTGGGGGGGGGGGGGGTCTTAGATGTGACTTCAATTTAAAAGACTATTTGAAGCCTGTAATCTACTAACCGTACTCACATGGTAATCAATTATCTGTAATTACTATTTCATTTTCATCAACGTCAGTGTTTAAACCTATACTAGATTTGTTTCGCCTTCATACATATGTTTTGTAACCACCTCTGTAGAGGTTGACCAATGTTTCTTCTTCCACCCACGTGGGCTATAATTTATCAGCATTTTATGTTGTCAGGTTTCCTCATTTCGTACCATTTGCACTTTCGAGTTTCTTGAGTTTCTTTCCAGTTTTTTTTTTCTTCGTATAGATTGAGTATCTCCAACTGGTGTCCGTTTCTCTGTTTTGGAGAGACAACACAGGTTTTCTTTCCTGTTTGGAGAGGCATAGCCTACTGGATACATCAGACACATATTTCCGCTCTTTCTATTCTTTACATTTGGTTTTCCAATACTCACACCTATAAAGAAGATTGGCTACAGTCATTACTTCTCAACGTTTAAGCGCTGTAACGTTTGCCGCGTTTCGTCCTCCTGCCGTACAGGTTTGAGCTCTGTGTAATTTATATCAATATCGCCACTTGACGTATAAGACACTCTAGACAGCTAAATTTGTTAATTCGTTCTACAGTCTTGTTCAATCCAGACAGTCTTCTTGTTCAGTACAGTTTTTATCTTCCTATGGTAATTGCCTCAAAACCCTAAATGTTAGTATCTGTTCCGGAGACGTACAAACAGTATACTTTCGCTGTTTATCATTTCATTACATGTACATTCCACACTGAAAATCGTCCTCAGTTCCGTCACTATAGTTTGAGCGCAGACTAGCAGCACTGACTTTAAAACGTTTCGTCAAAGTCTCCTTCCATTTACCAGCGACGCTCACAGTGGACATAATTATTGTCTGTAACCAATTATCTGTATAATCTACAAGATTTATTACACCGTAATGTACTAATATTTAAGGCGCCTTTGAAACACGTACAGAGGTGGCAGTAAATCAAACGTTTAATTCAGTCATCACATAGAACACGTCTGTCTGTTCAACAAGCAGCCCTCGATAAGTTCGATGTCAAACAAAATTAAAATGCCATAAAAACGTGACATTTCTACATTAAGGAACTGTTTAATACTTTCCTCCATTATCCTGTACTACCGTGTGATACGAACTGTTTATATTTAAACAATAACTTAAAGCCTTTTCGTTATCCTGTTTATGTTAATCGTTGTCAAGTTCCTCTTCTCTTTTGATTTCGGAAAATATAGGATTATATTTATAGAAAACACAGCTAATTTGAATACAAACGGAATTAACTCTGTTGCATACCACTACAGAAAAATTATTCCGATTAGCGCTTTCAAGCTTCACAGCTCATCGTCAGATCGGAGTGTTACTGTTTGTGACTATAACCACTAACACAGCTTTCTTAATTAAATTTGAATATAGTTAAAATCTATTGTTATATTACCTTACTTTAGTTTCGTCTTATATATACGAGGGACATTCAATAATTAAAGAGACAATTTGATCTAGAGAAAAAACGGTTGGCAGGAAAAATTAGGTACTTTTAGGACTTCATGTTGGCATCCCTGGGATGATCTCTGAGCAGCTGTTTCATGAAAATTGTTTTGCTTATAACCTCAAATCTCATTTAACAATGGCAAGTCCGCTAGAAGTTTCCACATTAGTTGAACAACGTTCAGTGATTCGATTTTTACTTTCTGAAGGTGAAAAACCCTCTAATATCTCTATTCTAGAATGACTAAACAGTATGGTGAAAGTTGCATGAATCGCGGAAATTTTTATAAGTGGGTGGATCAGTTCAAAAACGGTCGAACCTCAGTGGCAGACGAACAGCGATCTGGACGTCCAAAGGAAGTTTCAACTCCTGCGCTTGAATCTCGAATAGACAATATGATTCGTGAAGACCGTCGTGTTACAGTTGAACAAATGGCTGAAAATCTGCAAGTAAGTGTTGCTACAGTTTATAGCATTATCAGTGACAAGCTTAGGTACCGCAAAACAAGTGCAAGATGGGTTCCAAAAGAGTTAACGCAACAACACAAGGACAACAGACTCAGAGTGTGCACAGAGCTGAAGCAACGCTATTTGCAGGAAGGTGAAGCTTTTCTGAGTAGAATTTTAACATGTGAGAAACATGGGTTCACCATTTTGAACCGGAATCCTTCTTCACGATAATGCTCGCCCTCACACAGCTCACGTAACGCAAGAAACTAAAAATTGGCTGGGAGACACTACCACACCCCCCGTATAGCCCAGACTTGGTACCATCAGATTTCCACCCGTTTGGCCCACTCAAGGAATCGCTACGTGGTAAGAAATTCAACAACAACGAAGAAGTCAAAAAATTTGTGGGAGACTGGTTCAAACGTCAAGATAAAGAATTCTTTGCTGCAGGCATAAAAAAGCTGATTCATCATTGGGACAAGTGTATTAGTGTTGGGGGGGATTATGTTGAAAAATAGGAAAATTGTCATTTTGTAAAAATACACCATTTTTTCTCTAGATCAGTTTGTCTCTTTAATTATTTAATGTCCCTCGTATATATCCCTTATAAGAGGTCGTTGAACATTAAAATGTATTAATCAAAGTCAAACACATATCAATAAAAACAGACTTCCGTACACGCCGTTCAAGTAGCGTGTACGCAAATCTGTATTGTTTGATTAATAAATTTTAAAGTTCGACGACCTCTTATATATGTCTGATGATGGAGCGATCGTTCCAAAACGCGTCACGTAACAACTAGAAGTCACAAGACGGAACTAAAATAAGGTAATATAACAATTGAATTAATTGTATTTGGATACAGGAAACATGAATTTTAATGTTAAAATTCATTTTTTATAGTTTTATTTAGTCATATCAGGTTAGGTAAACCTTGTGGGGTCCATTTAGTGTCGATTTGAGTTTGCAGGTAATTTTTTGACACAGGAAACCTTGATAATTGTTATGTTTTGAAATATAAATTTTACAGAAAAACTGAATGCTTTGAATCATCTAGCCAATTGAATCAAATATCTTTTTTTTGTTTTTAGTAACTAAATTATTTTTGTTTCTTAATGCAGCATGAATTTAATTTTATTTCACAGTGGCGGAGAAAAGGGGGTTTGATGTTAAGAAAGGGATAAACCTTCGCTTAGAGGGGTAAGAAATGAAAATGTCAGAAGTTAAAGAACGCGCCGGAAAAAACGTAGTCATATAATCGAATTACATAATTAGGCTACAAAGATTTTGTAAAATATATAAAAACACTTGGTAAGTTTCACAGATTTTATTTAACTCTAACAGCTGTTTCGGCTACCTAAGCCACTGTCAAAGAGGCGAATCAATGGCTTAGGTAGCCGAAACAGCTGATAGAGTTAAATAAAATCTGTGAAACTTACCAAGTGTTTTTATATATATTTTACAAAACCTTTGTATTAATATGTTTCACCAAGTGCCCAACGAGTCATCAATTAATATCGGGATAATTAGGCTAATTAGATATGTGAGTCAACATCCGACTTGTTAATTTGAGACTTTTGAGAAGGATAAGTGACCTCTAAGGACGTTACCAGCGGCCTGTAGAGTAAGACCAGTGGTAGGAATGCTGTCTTGACCATAAGTTGACTAAGTTTTAGTCGATACGTGGGGCAATTCGTTAAGCGTTATCGAGGGAAACAAGGAAACAAACTCGACTTAAATTTAAAGGGTAATGGCTGTGCCAGTGTTATTATGTCCTGAAGACCGTTCATTGGGTTCCGGTGAAGAAGCATCTGAGATGAGATTCTTGCGATCTGCTAAAGACTGTATACGAAGACATAGAAGACAGGTCTACTGTGAAGACAGGTGCAAAAAGGTTAAACATTTTTAATATCCAAGATTCTATTACAGAAAACGAAGAGAGGTATAGGATAACTGCTCATCTGAATAAGATGCCAGATGGTAACACAAGTCTAGTGGACAAAAAAATATAGGAAAACATAGGAAGCACTATATAGGAGGATTGCTTTGGGACGGGAACAGGTGATTCGCCTACTCCTTGAAGGAAGAAGAAGACGCTATGTGAGTATAAACCTTTTCAATTGTGGTACGCTATAGGCTACATTGACAAATAAGGAAAAGAAACACTGAGAACGTTTGAAAGAAAGATCGTAAGACGTGTTTTTAGTCCGATTAAAGAAGATGACCAAGAAATAGATGAGCTATTGAAGCATGAGGACATTGTAAGATTCATAAAGGCTCAACGAATACAATGATTAAGTCACCTACAGCGAATGGATGATCAGAGTATGCCAAAGAAAATCCTGAGGACGCAAGTCTATAAAAATAGAATGAGTTGCCGACCTAGGATAAGATGGTTAGATGAAGATCTCAGAAGAACGGATGTAAGGGGTTAAACTGAGATAGCAACGGATAGGAGACATTGGAGAAGATTGGTGCTGGAAGCCGCTATAAAGAAGAAGACGCTATAAACTACCCGTTTAGCGCGAATACAAAATCACTTCGTGTAAATATTGCTAGTTGTCTGGTGATTGAGGGATGCTTCAAATTTACACTCTTGTTTCCGAGGTTATGCCCTTTTAGGGAGTAGGAAATAAGTGAACTTACAATGTTTACCCCGAAGGGTATCCAACGTAGTTTACGATATTTGCAGCATAGTAATTTATTTTACAGCAACTTAAAAGAATTTCTATACTAAATAGTTTTCTAATTGCTATGCAAATCCTATACAGATGTTATAAATGACTTTTTAATCCGTATTTATAATTTTTTTTAATTTAGTCCTTTATTTTTATTTTTAAAACAAATCAATAATTAAAATCATAAAACGTGTTCGTTACCCCGCATATAGTAAACGCGAAATCAGCCGTTTACATGCGTTCCGTAGCTTCTGCCGGTGAACTGATTTGTACGCTAATGTCAACAAATTTGCAGCCAGTATTCAAAGTAAATTCAGTTCTTCAGGTCTTTACATTTTTTTATTGGCTTAAACACCATAAAATGTATGTAAATTTGAAAATTTTGCATCCGTAAATGCTGTATGTCGCGTACACACAAAATGAAATAAGAACACATTTTGGCACGTCATAGGTCCAGTTCTAACTTAGTGTAGGCCTATAGACAACCAATTGATTAAAATACAGTGGCCTAAAAAATTACATTACTGTATAAAAACCTATTGTTTTGTCGAAACTAAAATTATTTATCAAAATTTATGTTTACATTTTAAAAATTTATGAAATCGTGTTGATGCAACAGAAAAATGCCAATTGAATCTTCATAGTTATTCACTAAATTAAACTGTTATCAGTGCAATCCACAAAAACAATAACTTTTGAAAGTTAATGTGATTTGTAAGGTGATGTCATTTGTAAGATAAATTGGGAAAACTGGACTACGCATGAAGGAAATTACCAGAATGAAGTCAAAGTTGAAGATAATTATGAAGGTGCAGAATCGACAACGGCTGCTGTTCAGCACCGCCACGATCACTTAGACGCGCAAATTATCTGCACGAAAATGTCTGATATAGATGACAGGGTCAGTAGGGTAGTTATAAATGAATCGGCATCAAATGGACAATGCATGTCTTCTGTGCAGACGTAGAAGAAGACAAGTCTGTTGACGTCTACAAAAGTATACTGACTTTCTTTTAACCGATAGTGAACGGTGGTAAACCTATTCCACGCGTCAGATTCAGAAGAGCAAACGGAAAAAGAACAAAGAAGCTACTAGATCATAAGCAGGCGGAAAACCGGAGTACCGGTAGGCGAGAAATATTGCTGGCTCTGCTTCAGCGGTAATAACTTGGAAATCACTCAGGTACGTGTACCTGACTTGCCATTAGCGTTGGTTTAGAGAAACGGCCCAACTGCAAAGTATGTTGATTCACCTTCAGTCGACCGGTCGAATCGGCCACCTATTATCTGTACCACATCTTGAATATCGTCTGTTTATCCTCGTTGACTGAAAGTATCTCTCAAGCAAGTCCACCAAGTACTTTCAAGTATCAAGTATGTCTGCCAAAAACGTTAATGAGAATACCCTAACTACATATAGGCCTAAAGTAGTATATTGACTAACAGACAACCGGTTAACCGAACCGGTTAACTTACAGAGATGTGTGGAACTGAAAGAGATCACGCAAATTCACCTACTTATACGTCCACACAGAAGACATGCATTTGCCATTTGAGGACGAGTCTTTTACAACCAAACTACTGATTCTGTACGCTTCCTGTGGAAGATGTACACATCTAAATGATTGCGACGGTGCTCAACTCTTCGGCCTGTTCCTGTGGACAGAAGTGTGTAATACATCGCCGGGGACGTCAGTCTATATTATCCGGCAAAGCGTTTCCATCTCATCTGACAGAAGGGTTACTTCTTAATGTTGCTAAATGTTACAGGGAGGGAATTCAGATACTTTGGATGCGCCCATGACGACCTACATCAGTGATGTAGGAAGCGAGATCTCATTGTCCGCGTTGCACTCACAGAAGAAAGACCTGCTCAAAGTTTCCCAACTTTCCCTACACGGTAGAAACGCGTGGAGACTACTGCCTAATAGCCCAGTGACAACAATATTGAGTCTTTTCAACAATACTAACAGTGTAAGCCTATCTCTACATCCATAACAACACTGTAGAAAGCATCTATCTATACAACAATACGATTGAGATCCTCTTCAGTAGGCCTATAACAAGGGATCCTGCTTATATGTTAGAGACAAAAGTTATTCTGACAGAGCGACCCAGTCCTCTTGTACCTGTATCGATTTATCCACATTTGCCTCGCTGAATCAGCCACCTCCTCTTTACACTACATCTCAGGTCTGCTCCTCTGAATTGAGACGTCGAGACAATCATCATTTCCTCTGGTGTTCGTGATCGGATTTTGATCGGTATCCTTCTGAAGAACCAACAACTGGCTTAAAACACCAAAGCGTCTAAAGACAAAGACAGTGAACAGAAAGATAACAGACGGATCACGATAATCCTGTCTGTCTGAAGCTTAAGTGACGGTATTTACTTGAATAAATCGTATTTTTTCGTTACCTGTAGCTCAATTAAAATAAATCTGGCACACATCGCCCACTGAAGTTGAAGGAACGTTATTTATTCGTGTAAATCATATATATATATATATATATATATATTTTTTTTTTGCTACGTAACCGAAACAATACGGCAATACTTTTTTCTTTTTAACGTATAACATAACAATTACTACTGTTTGATATGTTACTAATTACTGAAAAATACAATTCCACTTTTTACTAATTTCAGTTTTATGCATTACTGAATAAAAATAGTCCCAATGTCACAATTATGAGTCCTTAATAATTTCACTCACTTTAGTATAAATAAATATACATATACTTTTGTCTCAGATTAATATAAGAAAACTAAATAGATGAGAGTAAAGAGAAAAGAAAGGGAAAAAGAAGAGAGAGTCGTAAAAAATTATGAATATAAATAAGTCGTTGAGAATTATAAAGGGAGATTCGAATGGAGAGCAGTGGAATTTAAAAATTATAGATTTCAAGAAGTGGCAAGTTTGTGGAGGCAATGTTTATCAATAAAATTTTTGCTTGACATTCATCCACAGTATTCAAGGTGGATGAATTCCCAGCAAACATAAGAATTTGATAGGATTCACAAAACCAAATAGGAATACAAAAATGGGGCCTTATCAAATTGCAATTTATCCAAAAGTGGTGTATATAATAAATTCAACGTGTAACACATGAGCGGACGAAGAGAAGTTGAAAATCTTGGAGAAAAAAAAATAGTTTGAGCGTATGTGAGCCGAGAAAGGTAAAGGAAGAAGCAAGGTAAAGATCAAGTCAATGAGTTATTTAGCATTAGTTTGACAAGTACATCACAGTAAGCGCCTTAAGCATTGTTTTAACAGAGGGGAAAGTTTAGAAATTCATTGCGTCATAAAACATTTTTATTGTACAGCGTTAACTGCAACGGATATAAAAAGAAAGCTGGATTAATCGTTGGGGAGTCTTCTTCATCGAATGCAACGGTTAAGCGCTGGGTTGCTGAATTTAAAATGGTTCGGACAAGCACAACTGGCGACCCGCGTGATGTACTTCCCATCAAAGTGACTACGCCAGAAGAAAACAACATAAAAACGTTTTGGCAGACCGTAGAATAAAAATAAGTGAGTTAGCAGAGACTGTATTTCAACGGAAGGTGTGCTCAATATCTTACACGAACATCTGTGTATGACAAAGCTGTGCGCTAGGTCGGTGCCGCGTTTGCTGACACTTGACCAAAAACAATGACGGAAGGATCATTCAACCGATTGTTTGGCACTCTATACGTGCAATCCAACCGATTGTTTGGCACTCTATACGTGCAATCCAACCGATTGTTTGGCACTCTATACGTGCAATCCAACCGATTGTTTGGCACTCTATACGTGCAATCCAACCGATTGTTTGGCACTCTATACGTGCAATCCAACCAAATTTTTGCATCAATTCATAACGACTGTTTTTTCGGGACGCACGTGGGTAATCTTTATTTACTACCTTAAAAAGGGGAAACAATTTGTAGCGAGTACTATGCATACCTACTCATCTTTTAAACAACGAAATCAACAAAGAACGGGCACTTTTAGCTAAAAAGAAAGTGCTGTTCCACCAAGGCAATGCACCATCTCACACGTCAATTGTTGTGACGGCTAAAATCAAAGATTTGAAGTTTTAATTGCTTCCTTACCTACCATACTCGCCCGATTTAGTCCCAGCGACTTCGACCTCTTTCCTAACCTCAGAATATGGCTCGGCAAAAAAGATTTACTAACGGCATCACTTCAGCGATGCTGTAAATGGCTACTTTGAGTACATCGACGAATCGGCTTGTCAATCTGGCATAAGCGCTTTAGAACATTGTTGGAAAAAGTGTATAGAGCTAAATTGAAATTATGTTAAGAAATAAATTCAAATTAATCCAATAAAATGTTGTTTTCTTATTCAGACCGTGAACTTTTTTCCCTACGCTCGTATATTATAACTTACACACAGTTGTGTGTTTGGTGTCAGCAACAATTGTCCTGAAGATGACAATAAATATTGTCGAAACGTCGACGCAAAATAGCTAAAAATTGTATTATTGACCGAACCTCACTAACCATCCACTAAAAATGTTTACATTAAATATATTTTTGCTTGCTATTTGAATCTTATATAGATGTGGGTATTGTTGTGCACGGTTTTTGAGCCGTATTTAATAATTTTCTTATTTATTAATTAAGCGTTTTATTACCATTTAGAAAACAAATCAACATTTAAAATCTTAAAACGTGTCCGTCGTTCCGAACGTTCGTAAACCTAATACCTTTAAACGTGATTTACACGCGCTGCATAGACTTTATGGATGAATTGATTAGTATCTCAACGTCAACACATTTTGCGGTCACTCTCGTATTTTACGGACCCCATAGGAAGATTTGAAATGTTTCTTTGCAAGGAGCTACCGTGCTCCTCGTTCGTTGACTTCATGCGTTTAAATTTACTATCCTCCGTATTAAATATTCCGTTTTTAGTTTTTGTGCTCCGCTCTTCATAACCAAACCATACGTTAACGAATCGACTCATTCCGTCGAATGGCATGTATAATCCTGTACGTGCTTGTTAAAAGAAAATGTCCAAAAAAAATCTTACAAAATATCGACGCTTCAAATCGTTGGCGGTAAGCGCTTTCGAGTCGTCAGCTTTGTGGCGGCTCTTATTCCAATCTCAAGATGAGGGAATAACAAGAAGAGCTAATCGGTAAACGGCTAACGGTAATCGTGAGTAGTAATGAGCGCATAAACTTTTCTTCCTGGAATGAAGCTTTTACATCACCTTACACACGTTTATCACTTTCGACAAAAAATAACCACACTGCGCATCACCGAATATAAGTTTTGTCACAATATTCGAAAAACTGTTTCGTTTTTTTTTTTTAAGTTTATTGTATCTGTTAATACATAACAATAAACATAATGTTTCACAGGATACGTGGTATGAAGAGAACTAGTCCATTGACTACTTTTCTATATTCGTATTTAAAAATAACTTATGTACAATATATTTAGAGTGTTAAAGTTTAAATAAGTCCATAGGAAATTTTAATTTTAATCGTCTTGCCTGCACGCTATTGTCTAGTAGATTTATGGCTGCAGGTTTTGTGTGCTTTTCAAACTGTTTCACATATCTTTCGCTGAACATCGCAATGGTTTCATTAACTGAGGGCAGGTCCAGACCGCTACAGATGTCTTTGTTGCGGTGCGTTGGTTATGGCACTGACTTTATAATATAATCCTTTTCATTATAGCGATGTTGGATTTAGATGCAGTTCCCCAAAGGTATAAGCCGTATGCCCACACTGGTATGAAGTCAGTATTGTACACCAACAGCTTGTTTTGCATTGACAATAATGATTTTCTGCCCAGGAGCCAACAATACTTTGCAACACTTAATCTCCAGTTGTTTTCTCTTCATCCACATGTGATTGTTTTCTCTTAATCTCCATGTCAGTTGTTTATCTAGGTGGATGCCCAAGTATTTTACAGAGTCGACTACTGGGATAGCTTTCTTATTTAATCTCACAATTCGTCTTCTCCCGTCGCATTTTGAGAAGGCGCTGTTTCATTTTAAATTTAGTTTTCAAACAAAATCATTTTTCTTTTAAAAATTATTTAAGAATGAAAAAGTGAATTCAGGCAATAACTATAAACATTATATTTAATTTATTTTACGGGATTAAATGATATATTGCATAAATATATACTTTTTGTCGATCAAGTGAAAACAGTAAAATTTGTCTGCATACCTAAATGGCATTTGTGTGTGTGTGTGTCCGGGCGCGAGACAGAGAAAAAGAGAGACTGTACTTCTTACATATATGCGCGCCCGCACACATCGTTCTGAGTATTAGCAGAACGACATCTCCACTCTATAAAACAATAAAACACTGCTAATAAAAAGAAGAATTCTGTTTATTACGTTTTGATGCTTAATATATTTAATCATGTAACGAGACGACGCACTAAACAGTTTCCTGCGCCCTCCTGTCAACCCCTACGACTGGCCACCACCCTTAAAACGTTCTTCGCTGATTGGTCATAAAATCCCTCAAGAGTAAATTTTACTAAGCTAAACAACTCTGATTATGTGTCATCGAACTGCTGTTGCTCGTCCGTTTCCAAGCCAAAAACATTCGTGTAATTTCACGACAACTGTACACTCGCAAACGGGTGCCTGCGCTGATACCAGTTGTTGTGACGGCATCTTGAACATTAGTGTGATGGATAAATTTAGTACCAGTGTTCTTTCGTTTTAAAAAATACTTCGATAGAAAATACATTATTAATAACAATATATTATAATAATATATTATAATTATGTGTTTGCTATATAAATGTGTGTGTGTGCGCGCGCGCGTGCGTGTGTTACGAAGTTTGATCAAAAAGTTGGTGCAATTTCTGAATTTTTCGCGCTACAATAGCCTCCGATTAGAAAGTGTTTTAATGTGGTGTTAATGGACATCTTAGTGACAATCGTCTAAAATATTAGCCTTATTAAATGTGCAGTTTAGACTTGACAATTATGTAAGTTGTGTTTTAGGGCAGTCGGCAATTTTTACAACGCAAGATTTAAGAACTTGCTCGAAGTTTGTGCTAAGAGTAAGACAAACTACTCTAAGCGGTGAAAGTGTTGTAAAAGGCTTTAGGCGGGTTTTGCATGTAAAAATTAGCTACTTACAAATGGTAAAAAAAAAGTAGAGGCTGTCGCAAATGGATTGAAGATCGTGAATACCCAGATAAAGATTGTGGTTTTGTGTTCCACGAATTTTCATGACTCGGTGAAACGGTAAATAAAAACCACTATTCGAGCATTTTAGGTCTACATCATTTGCATGAAGCTATTCGTAAAAAAACAACGGCCAGATTTATGGAGCGATAATTTGTGGAATCTGCACCCCAGTATGCACGCGATTGCTTGTTCACTAATTTTAGAAGAAAATAAAAACGTGCTGACATTCCAAACACCGTATCGCCAGATGTGCCCCTGTGCTAACTTTTCTCTTCCTCATAGTGAAAACTACTACAAAAGAACAACATTTCGTTACTGCTTCAGATTTCCTCAATTAACTGGTAATTATAATTTCACTAAATTTATACGGACGGTTCAAGGGCATTTAGAGTTGTAACTTGTATTCTGGCCCACCCAGATTCTTGTGGGGGGGCACTAGATGTATGTATACGGGTGTATGTATATGCATTGTAGTTTGAAATTTCCATATGATGGGGCGATATATATATAGAGAAAGATATATAGCCAGGTGGCAAGGCTTTCATGTATAAGATTGTTTGTTATTTATATTTGTGATATTGAATATTTGTCTGTGATATGTATATATGTTTTGTGTATTTATGTTGAATCATGTAATGAAAAGGATATTGAAATTTGAGGGGGGGAGTTGAATAAAAGATGATGCCATGACTTCGGGGCATTATATATATTTAATGTGAATTGTGATGGGGAATATTTGAAGTGGAATTGATATATATATATATATATATATATATATATATATATATATATATTACTATAATACTTATAACTATTTTACCTCAAGATGTATTTTTTCTTTAGGGACATGTTTCGGGAGATCCTGTTCTCCCATCTTCAACCTTCGCCATCTTGCTTCTGGTGCAGTATTTGTGTGTTGGCTTCTGGATGTTATTATGGTGGTTTGTTGGTCTTTGGTCCTTCAATGTTGCATTATTGTGTGTGGTTGTGGTATCTGTTTTTGTATTTTGTGTATTTTCGATGTTGAGTGCTTTGAATATTGTGTCATGTTTTGTATTGATTTGTATTTGTTCTGGTATTAATTTGTTTTGTGTTTTATGTTTGTATATTTGTAAATTTTCCCATATGTTCATTATGGTGCCTTTGTGTGGTATATGTTTTATTAGTGTTACATTGGTTATGTCTGGGAATTCATGTCCTGTGTTTATTGCATGTGTGGCTAAATTGGATTTATATATGTTTGGTTTTTTGTATGCATTTAGGTGTTCAAAATAACGTTTTTTCAGCTGTTTTTTTGTTTGTCCTATATAACATTTATTGCAATCTTGGCATTCAATTTTGTATATACCGTTGGTTGTCGTATTATCTTTGTTGTGTGAGTTATTTATATTTTGCAATTTATTTTTATTAGTTTTGTATGCTATTTTTATATCTGTGTTTTTAAATAGTTTTGTTAGTTTTGACATTTTATAATTTATATATGTGAATGTGGCCCATTTTTTGTTGTTGTTATTATTTATGTGTTGTTCAGTTTGATTAATTCTTAATTGTTCAGTTTTTATTTTGTATTTGATTTTATTTTCTATTTTGATCATAGTATTTTTATTGTATCCATTTGCATAACCAATTTGGTGTATTATATTTCTTTCTTTGTCAGTTTCTTGTTTGTTTAGGGGTATTTTGTACATTCTGTTAAATAACGAATAAAATGCTGCCATTTTATGTTGTGGTGGGTGGTCAGAATGGTTAGGTATAATGATGTTAGTGGAAGTTGGTTTTCTATATATTGCATATTGTATGTGTTTGTTGTATCTTGTGATGGTTATGTCTAAATAGTTGATTTTGTTATGTTTTTCTTTTTCTTCTGTGAATTGTATTTTGGGATGTATGTTATTGATTTGTTTCAGTATGTTCTCTGCATTTGTGTTTTTGTTATTTGATACATATAGTCCATCATCTACATATCTTATCCATATGCCATCTGGGTCATGTGTTTTTATGATATTTTGTATTTTGGTGTCTATATGTTGTAGGAATATTTCTGCTATTATGCTTGATAATGGTGATCCCATTGCTAAACCTTCTTTCTGTTGATAAATTTTGCTATTAAATTCAAAGTAATTTTGTTTTAGTATTAGTTGGAGACTATTTTTTATTTCGGTTATATATTGTTTGTTTTCATTTTGTTCTATAAGTTTGTTTATTATTATGTCAATTGTTTCTTCTACTGGGATATTAGTGTACATGTTTGTTATGTCATATGATGTGAAAAATGTATTTTCATTTATATTTATTATTTTTAGTTTGTCTATTAATTCGTATGTATTTTTTATGTTATGATGGTTATTTGTTAGTTGGTTATTTTTTAGTTTTTGTGCTATTATTCTTGCTATTTTGTATGTAGGAGCTTTTTTGAAATTGATTAATGGACGTATTGGGTTGTTTAATTTGTGTATTTTTATTAGGCTGTTCATTTTAGGTGGTTCTGGATTATTGTTTATATATATGTCTATGTTTTTATTGTTGAAAATGTTTTTATTTGTTTTTATTAGTTTTATTGTTTGTTTAAGATAGTTTTCTGTTGGGTTTTTATCTAGTTGTACGCATTTATTATTGTTGATGAAGTCTTCGGTTAATAATAATAAATGCGTACAACTAGATAAAAACCCAACAGAAAACTATCTTAAACAAACAATAAAACTAATAAAAACAAATAAAAACATTTTCAACAATAAAAACATAGACATATATATAAACAATAATCCAGAACCACCTAAAATGAACAGCCTAATAAAAATACACAAATTAAACAACCCAATACGTCCATTAATCAATTTCAAAAAAGCTCCTACATACAAAATAGCAAGAATAATAGCACAAAAACTAAAAAATAACCAACTAACAAATAACCATCATAACATAAAAAATACATACGAATTAATAGACAAACTAAAAATAATAAATATAAATGAAAATACATTTTTCACATCATATGACATAACAAACATGTACACTAATATCCCAGTAGAAGAAACAATTGACATAATAATAAACAAACTTATAGAACAAAATGAAAACAAACAATATATAACCGAAATAAAAAATAGTCTCCAACTAATACTAAAACAAAATTACTTTGAATTTAATAGCAAAATTTATCAACAGAAAGAAGGTTTAGCAATGGGATCACCATTATCAAGCATAATAGCAGAAATATTCCTACAACATATAGACACCAAAATACAAAATATCATAAAAACACATGACCCAGATGGCATATGGATAAGATATGTAGATGATGGACTATATGTATCAAATAACAAAAACACAAATGCAGAGAACATACTGAAACAAATCAATAACATACATCCCAAAATACAATTCACAGAAGAAAAAGAAAAACATAACAAAATCAACTATTTAGACATAACCATCACAAGATACAACAAACACATACAATATGCAATATATAGAAAACCAACTTCCACTAACATCATTATACCTAACCATTCTGACCACCCACCACAACATAAAATGGCAGCATTTTATTCGTTATTTAACAGAATGTACAAAATACCCCTAAACAAACAAGAAACTGACAAAGAAAGAAATATAATACACCAAATTGGTTATGCAAATGGATACAATAAAAATACTATGATCAAAATAGAAAATAAAATCAAATACAAAATAAAAACTGAACAATTAAGAATTAATCAAACTGAACAACACATAAATAATAACAACAACAAAAAATGGGCCACATTCACATATATAAATTATAAAATGTCAAAACTAACAAAACTATTTAAAAACACAGATATAAAAATAGCATACAAAACTAATAAAAATAAATTGCAAAATATAAATAACTCACACAACAAAGATAATACGACAACCAACGGTATATACAAAATTGAATGCCAAGATTGCAATAAATGTTATATAGGACAAACAAAAAAACAGCTGAAAAGACGTTATTTTGAACACCTAAATGCATACAAAAAACCAAACATATATAAATCCAATTTAGCCACACATGCAATAAACACAGGACATGAATTCCCAGACATAACCAATGTAACACTAATAAAACATATACCACACAAAGGCACCATAATGAACATATGGGAAAATTTACAAATATACAAACATAAAACACAAAACAAATTAATACCAGAACAAATACAAATCAATACAAAACATGACACAATATTCAAAGCACTCAACATCGAAAATACACAAAATACAAAAACAGATACCACAACCACACACAATAATGCAACATTGAAGGACCAAAGACCAACAAACCACCATAATAACATCCAGAAGCCAACACACAAATACTGCACCAGAAGCAAGATGGCGAAGGTTGAAGATGGGAGAACAGGATCTCCCGAAACATGTCCCTAAAGAAAAAATACATCTTGAGGTAAAATAGTTATAAGTATTATAGTATTATATACATCAAGAAACGGACTGTAGCAGAAAGTGAATGAAATATATATATATATATGATCTCAAGAATTTTCTCAAATTATGTAAAGGAAATGTTTTTAAGACATAATAAAAATTGTTATTGTTGTTCAACAGCTGAGTTTAATTGCAAGTCCCGTTTCACTGGACCCAGCGCATTTTGCTTCTCTAGGCCTTCTGCCTAGTTTTAATTATCTAGTGGCCCCTCTTTAAAAAAAAAAAAAAAAATTATAAAGCATAAAAGGTTTTTAAAGAGGGGTTACAATGTAAACGAGAAATTTTTATGCGAGCTGAAGGTTATACAAAACA
Source organism: Magicicada septendecula (assembly GCA_034769895.1). Taxonomy (NCBI): domain Eukaryota; kingdom Metazoa; phylum Arthropoda; class Insecta; order Hemiptera; family Cicadidae; genus Magicicada; species Magicicada septendecula. Next base: position 470,369,084 of record CM068373.1, read on the forward strand.
AAACATTCTACAATCTTTCTACAATCGTGTTATATCCGAGTGAGATTACGCTGAATGAAGCAGTAATTCAGAGCAGGATTTTACACGTAATCCAATTCCCAATTGCTTATATATACCAATCTTCCACATGAAAAGACTTATTAGTTTGTCGATATTTTACTTTTAAACATCATCATCATCATCATCATTATAAAAAACTATATGGAATAGATATCAATGTCTGTTTCGCCCCCACAGATGTCACGTGTCACATGTCCACTGTTTAGTCAATCGTGTCCGTGCCCGTCCCAAAAACGTCCTTCATCTGTACAACATAGCATTCGTCTTGCCAATTATTTGGTGGTTGTGTGTATAGATGGCTTATCTATTTAATCTTTTAGTTTTTGTTTACTTTATCATAGAGATTAGGCATCTTTAAGTCAGTTCTGCTTTATTTTTCTTAAGAACTATACGTTGTTTATAACCTAATTCGGCTCTCAAAAAAACTCGTTTCAATGACCTATAACGCTCGCAATTTTGTTGTTGTTGTTAACGTCTGCGTTACACAGCCATCAAGAAAGCTCGATCCATCATCAGTTTATAAAATAAACGCAGCTTATACTTGCGTGTTTTATTTTTAAATTGTTTGTAACTGTGCCACACATATTCTGAAATGCTGATATTTCGTGTCCAAAGCCATAAATTAAAACTATAAATTAATTTAAACACTAAACAATTTAAAAATTGTGAAGCTGAATAAGACCGGTGGGTATAGCGCCTGGTGAACCATTTAGAGGTCCCAAGCTCAGTTCCCTGGTCGACTCAACCTGTGGGAATGAGTATTCATGGGATTACATCCTGGGGTATTAGTGAGCGTCTGAAGCGTAGTGATGGTCACACCACTTTACTTGGGCCGCACGGCTCAATAAGGAGGCCTACCCCCCTTAGGTGGTACAAAAAGAAGTCACTATTTTTTATAAGTGATAACTACGTATAAAAACGTAAAGTTTTACCTTACAGCCTAAACCGGCTTTCACCTATAGAAGGCTTCATCAGAGGCTGTCGTTAGTAGCGCTGCTCGTCTTGTTGTTGGCGACGAGATAATGTTTCGAAAGATTGAAGCTGTGTGTGTGTGGTGAGATGTGTTCGAATAATGCGTGCGATTTGAATTGTGTCTGTTCGTTTAGGATGTCGTTTTTATTTGTTTTTGTGTGTTTGTATATTTCTAATTGTTCTAGAGTATGTTCTTTGTGCGATGTTTTGTGTTATTCGGGCGGCCTGGTTGTTATGTTTAATTTTGATTTGGGCATATTTAGGTGTTAGTGAATTGTTTATGCATGTTTTGTTGAAATTTATGTGAGCTACAATCTTTCTAACCTTCAAAGTTGTGAACTTGTACGCTTGGACGTTGGCTCGTCTTGCTGAGTTAAATTCTTGGATTTCGTTGTCCATGACGTGTCCGTTACTTAACTAAATATCACTATAATATTGACGACTCGGAACACTAAGTTTTTTATAAGTAAAAACGTAAAGTTTTACCTTACAGCCTAAACCGGCTTTCACCTATAGAAGGCTTCATCAGAGGCTGTCGTTAGTAGCGCTGCTCGTCTTGTTGTTGGCGACGAGATAATGTTTCGAAAGATTGAAGCTGTGTGTGTGTGGTGAGATGTGTTCGAATAATGCGTGCGATTTGAATTGTGTCTGTTCGTTTAGGATGTCGTTTTTATTTGTTTTTGTGTGTTTGTATATTTCTAATTGTTCTAGAGTATGTTCTTTGTGCGATGTTTTGTGTTATTCGGGCGGCCTGGTTGTTATGTTTATAAAAAATATGCATAAAATTAATGGCTTGTATAAGTTAATGATTGATCTCCATTAAGTAGTGCTCAAGTTTCCAAAGTTTTAATATTATGATGTCCGTAATTAAAACATCAGAGCAGGTTTAGTGTGTATGAGGGTACACCGTGGACAAAAATTTTCAACATTTCCTATTGAGCGTTGATCTGAATAAAGCTGTGAATCTACAGTGTACGTTTCACAGAACAAACACGCGGAAAAGAAGGAGCGCTCCGAAGTCACTCATGGACCCTCAGCATCTTGCAGAGGGTTCATTCCCTAAAGACGAAAAGTCTGTCTATGAATCGTTCCTCTGTAAACACGTGCAGTTACACTGCCCAGCGATACACAGGAAGCAAATCGCTATCCACGCTGGACACTTTTTCGGCTTGCATGCGTTATGTTGGTATGGGTTCGGCACTTTCCATTTAAAAACCGTGCAAATGTAAGAAAATAAACATGAATGAGGCCAGAAATAACGCGAATTGTGTGTGTGTGTGTGTGTGTGTGTGTGTGTGTGTGTGTGTGTGTGTGTGTGTGTGTGTGTGTGTGTGTGTGTGTGTGTGTGTTCCCTGCCTTTTCATTGCGGTAGTCATAATAATAAAATGGAAACGTAAACAGTACATAACTGAGAAAAAATACATAAATGAAAAAACTATAATTTTATTGCCTGGCAACAAAATTATTTTATTTTTAACAATTACCATTGTTTGAAAAAGTTTAAATGAATTTTCAAGTACTTTACTCTTGTTAAAACGTAAAAGGTTGCAGGTAAACTACCCCTTCCCCTTAACCGATCTTCACCAAAATCAAAATTCCTTGAGTCCTCTACAATTCAGGGACGTATGCAAAAAATTATTTGATTCTGTTTGAATTTGCGGCAGTTATCGTTTGCCATAGAAAATACGCTTGATAAAAAACGTTGCAGGTAAACTACCCCTTCCCCTTAACCGATCTTCACCAAAAACAATAGGTCTTGAGAACTCTACAATTTAGGGCTGTATGCAAATAATCTTTTGATTCTGTTTGAATTTGCGGCTGTTATCGTTTGCGATAGAAAATACCCTTGTTAAAACATAAAACGTTGCAGGTAAACTACCCCTTTCCCTTAACCGATCTTCACCAAAAACAATAGATCTTGAGAACTCTACAATTCAGGGGTGTATGCGAAACATTATTTGATTCTGTTTGAATTTGCGGCTGTTATCGTTTGCCATAGGAAATACCCTTGTTAAAACATAAAACGTTACAGGTAAACTACCCCTTTCCCTTAACCGATCTTCACCAAAAACAATAGGTCTTGAGAACTCTACAATTCAGGGCTGTATGCGAAACATTATTTGATTCTGTTTGAATTTGTGGCTGTTATCGTTTGCCAAAAAAAAAAAAATTTCCCTTGATAAAAAAAAACCGTTGCAGGTAAACTACCCCTTTCCCTCAACCGATCTTCACCAAAAACAATAGGTCGTGAGTACTCTACAAATCAGGGCTGTATGCAAAAAATTATTTGATTCTGTTTGAATTTGCGGCAGTTATCGTTTGCCATAGAAAAAAATCTACAGGCAGACAGACAGACAGACACACAGACACTTTTCGGAAAACGACTTTTTTCATGTTTTGAGTGTAGTAGAATCAGAATCTGCAATAATCTCGAACACGATTTTTTTTGCCATCACCATACTTCCATTCCTTAAGGAATATGGAAGTAAAAATAAAATAATTTTGTTGCCAGGCAATAAAATTATAATTTTTTCCTTTTAATGTAAATTATGTATGAGTTAATATACGAGGTGTGTTCATAAAAAGACCAAACATTTTGAGTAACACATCAATCCGCACAAACGACGGGCCGCGACTTTGCGCGCACCTAGCGATAGTTTTTGACAACAAACTACCACTTATTGTGTTCCGCTATTAGCAGTAGTCTTTGAGGTATATCACACAGGACGTGCACACGCTGGCCGGCGGATTAGTGACAAAGCGATTAAGAAAGACCGCGAGAACAACGTGTGCGTATGAAATTTTGCAGCAAAACTAGGTTAAAACTTTTCAGAGATATTCTGGTTTCCAATTAAGCATACGCGGAAGCCTGCGTGAGGCGAACGATTAGTTTAAGAATTTTTAAAGAAGGAAAAACAATGGTCGGTGCAGATCAAAGCGATATCGAAGATCATGGGAAGAGAGCTCGTGATGTGGTAATTGTAAATCATCGTTTAAATGCCGATACTTTCTGACAGAATCCATTTAAGATCGTAAAATTAAATTTTGATAGAAAAATTTAAATGTATCGTATCACTGAAAAATTCTTACTGTGTTTGTTGACGACGATCAGAAAGAGACCCGTTTTGAAATCGGTCAACAACTGCGTACCAATGCAAATGGTAATGAAAACTTTGGAAGACAATGGAAATAGCTCTGTAAAGATTTTACGAAGTCAGCAGCAAAATTTTATACACACACGTTGTGTTAAGATCTTCATTCTCACTTCGTTATAAATCCGCCGGACGGTGTGTGCCCGTGCCCACTACAACGCGTGTAGCTCGAAGACTGAAGATCGTGACGGAACAGAGAAAACGGCATTCAGGCGTCAAAACCTGTCGCTAGCAGCACTTAATTCTGCAGCTCGCTCTATGCGCTAGTTGACGTGCTACATAAATAGTTCGGTCTTTTTTTGAACACACCTCGTACATGTATAAAATAATATATCGTTCGTGGCAGGTAAGCATATCTCAGTTATGTAATGTTTACGTTTCCATTTTATTATTATGACTACAGTAATAAAAAGGCAGGGAAGACACACACACACACAATTCGCGTTATTTCTGGCCTCACTCATGTTTATTTTGTTACATTTGCACGCTTTTTAAATGGAAAGTGCCGAAACCCACACCAACATAACGCGTGCAAGCCGAAAAAATGGACATCAATTTGCTTCCTGTGGATCGCTGGGCAGTGTAACTGCACGTGTTTACAGAGGAACGATTCATAGATAGACTTTTTGTCTTTAGGGAATGAACCCTCTGCAAGATGCTGAGGGTCCATGAGTGACTTCGGAGCGCTCCTTCTTTTTCGCGTGTTTGTTCTGTGAAACATACACTGTAGATTCGCAGCTTTACTCTAAGCAACGCTCAATAGGAAATGTTGAAAATTTTAGTCCACGGTGTACCCTCATTCACACTAAACCTGCTCTGATGTTTTAATTACGGACATCATAATATTAAAACTTTGGAAACTTGAACACTACTTAATGGAGATCAATCATTAACTTATACAAGCCATTAATTTTATGCATATTTTTTATATATATGTGTACAACGTTATCGGCAACAAAGAAGTAGTTTTTGTTAAAATTCCTTCCCGGGATATTTGGCAGTAGTCCAATGTTTTCTACAAAACCAGACGTTTCGGCAATGCCATCGACTTCCATCATCAGTGAAAATCGAGTGCGATAACGTGAGGTGGTATACGTTAGTGACCACAGTACTGTGGTTAAGGCTGAAGCAGTAAGTAGAAAGAAGTAGTTTCTATGGTAATATTTCATTTCGAAAATGATTTTAAATATAAATCTTAGAATATGGAAGTCATGTATGGTTCTCCATACCGATATTTTCCTTATACAGGCGTAATACGTTCCCCTATAAAGCAAACAATTTAGTTGTATCGGCTAATACGTTTAAACATCATACATTACATCAAGATCTCTTACACTGTGTAGTATGGTAGTTATAGACGTACATCTGTAAATATGTAAAGATGTTTTTCACTTTGCTGTGGGTCTTGCAAAATAACTGTGATGACGTTTTATGTTTGAAGCATAAACACGCACACAAAACTAAGTTTGGTACGAAACAACCAGTGGCGAAGTTACATGGAGGCAATGCCTACCCTAAAAAATTCTGTAGAATAAAAATTATAAATACGTATGAACTACATAACGTAAAGATTATACATTGTTACCGCGACTGTCGAATTTATTAAACCGAAACGTGCTTTACTAAGCGACCGTTAGATGGTGACAGGTGAGATTCGGCATAGCTCGTTTAAAGCGAATGAGGCAACCTGAACTTGCCTCAGCGTTTTTTGTATACATCGTATGTAAGCAATGTAGTGGTGTGATAGGGAAGTGTAGGGAGGGGGGATTGTCCCGCGCTGTACCAATGCTGTACACATACAGCGTTGAGGCATGCCTCACTTCTGTGGTCCAAACAGTTAAGTTAAAGCACCTGTGTTGTTTATAAGTGTGTTTATTTTATGCGGTTATTAAAAGTGTCCCTGTTATTCCGCTGTTATTCCGCTGAACTAACAGATGATCAAGATTATTTGAATTATTTGTAACGTTAAGCATATATATAGAAACTAATCAAGTTTAAAATTTTTAAGTTCAATCAGTTGTATTATTGTGTACGACTAATACAAGGATTGTTCAATAGAAACACGTATAGAGCTGTAAAGCATTTTTTATTCAACGATTTTAAAAGAAGTCTCCATTGACATTAAGACATGAGTTCCACTGTTGCACTACCCTGTAGATTCCCTGCTAGTAAAATTCTTACGGCTGTTTGTGGAACCATTCGCTTACAGCAAACTCTACCTCAGCGTCTGATTTGAACCACCGTCCTTTTAGTGATTCCTTAAAAAAAAATTTAAGATAAGATTTTTTTGCCTACCCATTCATTAACTACTAGCTTCGCCACTGGAAACAACAGCTTCTTTTGACAAAAAATTATTTTTAATGTTATGGCAAAATACGTAATATAAGTTATGGAGTAGAATCTGAGTTTAGCATGAAAGAACGCCATGGCGTGTACAGAACAACGGGAATTTGCAGCGCATTAGACGCCATGAAAGGAAGAATTAGAACAATGGAAAGAGTTTGAAAAGAGCCAGAAACCAACGAAGACAGAAATGCGACTACTGAAACGGTCGTTAGGTTTTAAACTTTAAAACTGAAATAATCAATGTTGGATGAGAGTATTGTGTGACGGCGATCCGAAGGGGGGGGACGGAATGTAATGCAAAAATCACTTTTATTTGATGGTGACCCAGTTAAGGAGACACGGTCACTGCCACTACCGCCGGTTCTACTGCGCATCACCAAGTAATCACCAATAAAACTACCACAAACGCGCTTGGTGATGTTCGAGTACTAGTGCTGTTTATATGGTTGTCGTAAAAATAGACACATACAGTTTTATTGACACGCAGAATTAATAGTGTGAGAAAATGTTTACTACAATTCTCCACGTTCGTTTTTACGGTAACAGCTAGGAAATTTGGACGATCCATTATGTGTTGATCTAGGAAGCGCGTAAGAGATTATATGTGTTCGAGATTATGATATTTGTACGTCGCACTTGAATGCAAGGCATTTACTGTTTTACATATGTTGTAAGATAATTGACAAGTCTGTTACTTTACAACATTACGAGTGAAGTCATAATTCCCTGCATGTCAAGAAGCAGGCGCATATATATATATATATATATATATACACATCAAGAAACGGACTGTAGCAAAAAGTGTTTGAATATATATATCAAGCAACCTTCCAGAAGGCTGAGGATGGGTACAAAATGGTACCCGAAATATGTTCCTAATAAGGAAAGAAATATCTTGAGGTAAATTCATTATAAAAATTAAATATAATATATATATACATGTTTTTAAAATATTATAATTTATTTCTACAAGAGGGTACGTATGCGCGCGCGCGCGTGTGTGTTAAGATACAATTATGTAGGCCTATGTAATCGACTTGATCAAGGTTAAGTATTTTATCAAGTATTAAAATACTAATAACAAATGTGTTAAAAAGGGAATGGCAATCTGCTAAGTACGATTAATTATAAACAACAAGATTTGAGTTGTCCTTGTTTATGTCATTGTATTCCAACTAGCAGCCCACAGGCCACATCCGGTCCGTGTTGGCATTTAACGACCCTCCAAGAAATTTAAAAAGTTATTAAAATATTGAATCTAACAGTTCCAAATATTAAAGCAAATGATATTACAGAACAATTGAACTAAGTTTAAAACTTCACAGAAAGAAACAGAACCTTACATCCGAAACTACTTCCGAAATGAGTTCAGAAACTACTGCGATTTTTAAAGTATGACACGCTATCCTTGCCATCCTTCAAAATGATACGAAACTCGAAGTGATGTTCTTTGATGAAATACAAAAATGAAAATTAATTTTTGGCGAGAAGAGATTGAAGGAGATTTTAATTCTAGATTTAGTGATTTTGATTCCATGAGAGACAAATTTCTTCTACACAACAATCCTCTTTAAACCTCGACTAAAGGCGGTGACCTTGAGATGCAAATTGCGTGACCTTCAAAGTAGCAATTTTCTTGTCCCAAAGCGGAACCTACAACTCAGTGACTTTTAGAAATTGCTTAAAAAGGGACAGTATCCGCACTTGAGAGATTTTGAATTGAATGTATATTGTGTGTTTGATAGCACCTGTGGATTTACTTTCTGTATTGGAAACATTAAAAACTAAACCGAGGAATACGTTATTTCAGAAGTTACGAAGGCATTACTGTCAGTAAACATTCCGTCTTCAATAAGTCATAATATTCTTCAGCGTACTCATTAAATTTAATAATGATATATAATTATAGGCTAACAACATTACTTTAAATCTGGCCACCATATAATACTGTTTGTCAGAACTTTATAATACAGTATTTATATCTGCGTAAACCTAACGTGAAACATTTGAGGTTTGTTTCTAAAATATTTAAGTTGGGGCTAGAATCATCATTTTTACATCACGGTATAGGCAAAGTGCGGCCTGTTCCGCTTTAAAAGATGATGCACCAGCCATCTCTTCCTGGGTCTACCCACACACCTGTGTCCTACAGGTTTACATTTCCAGACTTGTTTGGCCAGTCTGGAATATGACATTCATATGTAAGAAGTGTCGTGATTTCTGGCACCTATTTTTTTTTTTTTTTTTTATTATAATGCAGTTTTACAATCTACTCATTTTACAGAGTAATAAGTAAAAGTGATGTATGCGTCGTCACTTGAGGTGGGAACCATCCAGCGATGATTACCACGTTCACCGGGTCAGGTCATCTGGCCACTGTCTCTTCAGCCTTCTTACATCCAGTGATGGATTGAGGAGCTCGTTGATCAGGTTATTGCTGTGTCCTATGTTCCGGTTCCTGTACTTAGCGGCATGCATCTTGATGACATCAGAAATGTATGGAATGTTGAGGTCTTTGTGAAGAGTATAGTTAGAGATGAACCAGGGAGCATTCGTTATGCAACGCAAGATTTTTGACTGAACTGTCTGCAGAATCTTTGTGTTGGAAGGTTTAGAGCAGCCCCACAATTCTATACCGTAAGTCCAGATTGGTCTGAGCACAGCTTTATATATGATGACTTTGTTTGCGAGAGATAGCTGAGATTTTCTACCTATGAGCCAGTACATTTGCCTAGCTTTTAAGTTGAGTTGTTGTTTCTTAGCCTGAATGTGGGCTTTCCATGTTAATTTGTCGTCCAAATGCAGCCCCAGGTATTCAACTTCTGATTTTATAGGTATGGGGGCATCGTTTATGGTGACTTGTGGACAAAAGCTACGTTTCATGGTGAAGGTTATTTGAGTGGATTTTGCAGAATTAACTCGGATCCTCCACCGCTGGAACTAATCTTGCAGGAGGTAACGATGGCTTTGCAGTTTCTCAGAGGCTCGTTCCGGGTTGGGATCTACTGCGAGGATAGCGGTATCATCAGCGAAGGTGGCGGTGGTAGTGTAGTCTGTCACAAGTAGGTCGGCAGTAAATATAAGATTAAGTATGGCCCCAGAACGCTGCCCTGACGCACTCCCGACTTTATAGGAGAGATTACTGACACAGTGTCTTCGATTTTGATTTAGAAGTGTCTATCTTGCACATATGATTTCAACAGTAAATATAGTTGATCAGGAAGTTGTTTCTTCAGCTTGTACAGAAGGCCCTCATGCCAGACTTATCAAAAGCCTGCTGAATATCCAGGAAGACAGCTGCGCACATCGTCTTCTTTTCCAGGTTATCCCTAATTTTGTTCACTATTCTGTGGCATTGCTGCACTGTAGAATGTTTTTCTCTGAACCCAAATTGGTGTTCAGGGATCAGGTACCTAAAGAGCACTATTTGTTTTAGTCTGGTCAGGAGAAGTCGTTCAAATATTTTTGACAAGAGTGGAAAAAGGCTTATTGCCCTGTAAGATGTAGGGTCAGTAGGGGGTTTGCCAGATTTTGCGACCATGATAATTTGGGCAAATTTCCATTGGATTGGAAAGTAGCACAGTCTGAGCATACTGTTGTAAATAGTAGGCACCTAAGTAACTAATAAAACTGCATAAGGGGCCACGGACTATCTTCCTCAATGTTGCTCAGGGAAGAATTCAACTTATTTGACAGTATCATTTGCCTGAAACTTATTTTTTTCCACCTAAAAACCCGAAATCGAGTTTACAAAGCTAACAATTTTGAGAAACCATTAATCTAAACAATACCACTTTTAAAAAGGGTACTACGTGTGTAGACGTGTTGTCTGAACATATCTAAAGACGTTGTAAGCCTTTGTATGCATGAATGAAGAAAAAATATCCTAGAAGTTACGATCCCTGGAATGTTCAAGTATACAACTTTAGGCAGTACGGCCTCCAAACGTGGCAGCTTCCGATTTTATCGAAACAAGTGTAGAGATGCAGTTACAAATTTAGTAACCACTTTTTTGTTTTAGGTTTTTGGAATTCATGTGTGTTTATGTAAAAATCGTTTAAAGAAGCATTTTATGTGGATCTGCAGGAATCTGTAAGCTCAATATCACTTATATGTAAAAGTAACGTATTACTAAAAACCATTAAGTTTAAATATAATACGTTTCTTCACAACAATAATTTACACAAATTTTTCAAAGACCAATTTATCAAACGATTGTATTTGTTTCATGGCATTATGTAAACAAGTATACAAACAAGTTGTAAAATCTTCTAAACAATTAAAATTCTTGATATTTATAATATTGCTTTTGTCTTATATGTCTAGAGATAAAGGTTTTACGTCAGCTGCTCAAATAATATTTCATAACATGTGTAAACTTCAAAACAGCTTGATTGTATCAAAAGTCAGTTTAATTTCTTTCAAATAATCTGTCTTTCCCAAAGTGAAGAGTAAAACTTGCCTGAACGCACTTTCTTTCGAATCAAGTTATTATAGCCTATAAAATGTTTTATATAGACGCATAAGTAAATAACAACTACATTAATGGTTACTATGGCAACGAGTTACATACTGAGGTCTTAGGTTTAACGTATGTGTCAATAAATATATTACGTAAACAGTAAATTTTATTTTCGTGTATGAGAAGAAAGACATCGTTCCGCAAGGGTGTAGTGTATCACTTACTCGTATATACGTTGACGACTTAATGAGGAAATGAAAAGAATGAGTAAACCTTCGATTCCGACTTTCGCGAGATACTTACGGCATATAAATATCCTCTGGTATGCAGATCATCTTCTACTCGTTCTACTACGTAAGCATGCTCTGCAATATCAATTCTGGTGCTTCACTATTTATGTGGCGAGTAAAATTAAACAACTAAGCAGACGTTGTGTCTTTCGTTAAGTAGAACCTCACCGTACCAAGACACAGAAGTAACACATCAATTTTATTACTCGAAAAGAGATATCAGCTATGAATAAAGTCATAATGTCAATAACAAGCTGTTCAAATTGCAGATGATGTATGAAACCAATGAGAAAATATTCCTAAACAAGGTATGGAAAAAGATAAAGATAAAATGTTACAAAATGATGGCTGTTCCTACGTTGTTTATGGAAGAGAGGTGTAGCTAACAACAAGAGGATAGGAAGAAACAATTAATGCATCATAAATAAAATGTTTTCGCGACAAGTTGAGGGATCAACGAGGCTTTATCAATGTGTCAGATGTCTGTAGTATGAACGCTGAAATAAGGTTGTAGAGACTGAAGTAGCGAGAACATTTAGAAAGAATGCTAGAAGTACGATTATCTAAACAAGTGAAGGTGTACAAACAGCTAGGGAAAAATATCGGGAAAAGGTGAGATGACTGGAGGAATAAAGACAAATCAACTAAACCCTGTAGTAAAGATGATACTAATGACGATGACAATGATGATGATAACGACGACGACGACGACGACGACGACGACGACGACGACGACGACGACGACGATGATGATGATGATGATGATGATGATGATGATGATGATGATGATGATGATGATGAATAAAACCACCAATATGCGCCATTAACCACTTTGTGTAGTTCTGACATGAATAGTGACGTCAAATAACCTGTCCTGTACTATGAAGCATGAGTTCTCCACTCTTTAACCTTTTCCCCATAAATGAAATTAATAAGTAATTTAAAGAACATGGATTAGCGTGATTGTTTCGTATCAGAATTTTACTATCTTGAACGTATGATTCTTGGCTTGCTATAAACCTTTTAGACGGAGTTACACAAATGTCAAATGTCAAATTGTCAAATTGTTTCTTAATCTGCAATATCATATCACATTTTCCTGGTTTTTCAACCTACCAAAACTATCTGACAGCTCTGAGCTCATTCTGAATTGCCCTATTGTGGGGTTGGACCCCAACCGTCTTACGCCTCGAGTTATAAAAACTTTCCTTCCATCAGACTTTGTAAAGTGCTAAGAAGTATAATCTTGGTATAACACCTAAACCGCGCAGCGGACAAAATATGTGAAGGTACGTTTCCCCCCCTTAAAACTCTCCTTAACAACGATCGCGTTTAGATTCTGTTGTAACAAGATACAGTAACATACCCTCAAGCGTGAACAGTAACACATTAAGTCGTAATACTAAGTATAATTAAAGAATTATAAATATTTTATTTCAGTTTGCTCATTTGAATCAAACAAGTTTTCATATTCTAACATCAAGTTTCATTTTTGAAGAACGTAGGAATGTACAAGTATAATTTCACTACTTACAGTTGGTAAAAATTTAATTTATATTACCTCAAATAATACAATAAAAAGAACTTATATCAGATACCTTAGAGGAAAATCTACTTAATAATGAACTGCAGCAAATCATTATAATCAGTACAGCACAATTTACTCTGAAAGTTACTGTTCGAAATCCTCTCTAATAACAACTAACAAAGATTTATCATTTTCTCTCGGCTTTTTTTAAGACACGTTTCAGCCAAAAAAACTAATTTTTTCAATTAAAAAAAGTTTTAAATATAATATAATTTAAAATGTTTTATTCTAAATTTAAAATAAAAAACAAAATTAAAGAAACTCTATTTAAAAACTACAAATAACTTACAGAAATATGTCAAGAGTAAAATGAGATATAATGTAATAAAAAAACCAGGTAGTAAAACTATGATGTTTTTTGTTTCTATTGCCTCTTTTGCATTTTTGTTTGTTTTCCATAATTATTAAATACAATTATATGTGCCCGCAACTATTACTATAGCTTCTGAAAACATAAACTTGAGATTTTCCTGTTTCCTTTATACGGTAAGGTTTGTTAAGTAATGAACTTTACAACAAACCGCTAATGGACAATAGGACTGACAGTGCGCGCATTTAGGTCACCCTCTAAGGGCAATATAACTATCTCGCGAATTTTTAGGCTCTATTAACAAGAAGAAAGTAGAGGCTGCACGTTTTTAGATAATTTTGTCAAAGTCTTTGAAAGTTACCAGTGGCCTGTCTTCACGTAATTGTACAGACATTTTGTTACACGCTGAAACCAAATACGCTTGTAAGACATGTAGGCCTACTGTGACAACTGGAATGATAGCTTGTAGATCGCGGACGATATAGCCTATAACATAGTACGTTACATCCGCATGAAATATCAGGAGTAAAAAATGATTTATTATATTCAGCTCAAAAATCTAACATTTAGGAATAAAAAAAGCCAGTTTAGGAGAGAGAGAGAGAGAGTGTGTGTGTGTATGAAAAAACTACTTAAACAGGGAAATTCGTGAAGCACTCAGATCCAACGAACTAGATACGTTATGACCCAGAGCTATCATAGTGGAGTGTAGGAAATACCATCACTTCAGTCTTGCAAATTTCCGACTTTTACGACTTTCTCGAAAACGCTTACTTTAAGAACATTTTTCTTTAAAGTTGGTTAATGTATTATATATTTTTTTACGTTGGCTTTCAGTCAGATATCAGAAAAGTTTCGATTACAGTTTGGACTTACAGAAAGCAATATTATTTATTTTACACTAGCGAAAAATATAAAGAGTATGTTTGTTAATAAGACATTATAGGCACAAACATTAATAGCATATTACAATTACATAATACAACAGAAATAATAATGAAGTAAATTTTCGTTGAATTTCTTTCCTCAGACACAAAGTGTTTATCATTCTAATATTTCCTTAATTCAAATTGTCTTCACATGCGTGAAGTAGAAAGATTATTAGTTGCCTAGTAAAAGTTTTATAAAACGTTTATGTGTGACAATTGAGATTTTCTCAATCTTATAACTAATTGTTAAAAATGTTAATTTCAATGAAACATTATTTTCTTTCTCATAAAACGTTACATAGAATGCTCTCTTACTTGTAAGTGGCGATAAATCTAACAAATTATTTCTTAATATGCCGAAATGAGAATCTTAAGCTCTGCCAATAATAACAAAGGATGAAGAATAAGATAAAATTATTAAATAATAGTCTTTAAAATGATTCGCCGCTGATCCTGGCACGTACAACTAGAACACTGAGGATGAGGATGTACTGGATATGTGGTTAAGATTGGAGAAGGCAGAAATACAAGCGAAATTCTTAATGCCAGAATGAAAAGAGAACACTGAAAAGTAGACAAAAAAGTGTCGTGAATAGCGATGCCACCAACTCGCTCAACACTGGATCGTGAATGAGAACAGCTGATGATAACAGGTCTGGAAAAACTTAATGGATGAGGCATAGAAAAAGTGTGAAAAAATATGAGGCATACGAAATATGAAATATGTTCTATTTTCATAATATATAAATCTGTAGAAGAGTTAGAAGCTTATACTTATACTTAGTGGCATGGCTTATTTCTACTTTAAACGTGGTTACAAACGTGTAATCAACGAAGAACTTATTACGGCGTGTAACATCTATTTCGTAAGTACAACAATTATATCACAAAATCAATGCAGAAAAAATCAGTGCCAGTAGATTTATTATTACCGTAATATATTTTTGGACGAGCGAAGCGAGTACTTGGTTTTAATTCGACCGTTTGGCATTTGTCTGTCTGACTTAATCCGCCTATCTGTCTATCTGAGGTATATCTCGCTATATCCGTTAAATCTATCAACCGATTTTCGTAAAACTTCGCATGTGTGGCCATTCCTTTAATCTACAAAGTCCTATTGTTTTTTAGATTAATTCCCCGACAAATAGGATCTGACTGGGAAGCAAAAATATGAGACGTAAACATTTTGAAAATCATCGAAAATTAAAGAAATTTAACCACAATTTGAGTATAGTATTTAGTTTTGTAATTTCAACATTTTTTAACAAGAAAGCCCTAAAAATGTACAAAAAGAATGCATAAGTCGAAAAAAACTCAAGTGGTGTATTAAATAAGTAAACAAAATTTTAACCAAAATCTAAATATTTTGTTTAGGTTTGAAAATTTAAAAATTTTAGGTCACCAAAAGCAAAAGAAATTATAAACATTGTGCAAATTTTTTGAAAATTAATGCCGGATATTACATTTTTATTTTTACCCAAATCCGAAAATTTGTTTGAAAATTCTTATGTATAGGAACACCACGGTCAGATTCTACAAAAAAGTTTAAATTATTTACATTTGTTATGAAATTTTGAAAATTTTAGCGAGTTTTTCAGCTCAGGGGGCTTACTAGTGCAGAAAATGTTGTGTATGACTATCCACTCACTATTGCTCTGTTAAAGAGAGAGTTAACGAAATGAGGCAATAAAATGTAAATGAAAGGAAATAAATTTCTTTAACCAACTAGTAATATCACGAGTAACTGTTTGCTATAAATACCACATAACTGAATATTCCACGGAGAAGACTAGTCTCATTATGTCCTTGATAAACGTGTAAACAGACGTGGCCAGCGCCTGTGGACCGTGTTATGTTTTCACAGTGAAGTTGTGCGAATTGCAAGAACGAAGTACTACAGGCGTTTGTGGAATAAATTACAGTTTTTTGTCATTTGTTTGCATTTAGATTTGGGTTAGTTCGTTGTTACTATGAACTATCAACATTGCGTAACGAATTATTTTATTTTTGGCAAAAAATATTGGTAATTAACGTGTTTATTTTATTATGTCGGGTTTAAATTTTCGTTCATCCCTAAGGTCACCGAAACTCACCGATCTTTCTTGTAATAACAGAAAACGAACTTAATTTCTTGTAATTAAGAAATTTATTTCTTAATTAATTATGTAATGTTTACTTAATTTCTTGTAATTGCACACTGATGGATCTGACAAATAACGCTTCTCCTCAGTAGTACATTTTCGTCTACATATTCGGTAACACGTGGTTCTCAGATGTACGCATATTAAGTATTCGGTTGGCTGATTTCGCCGAACCGCGTCTTGATCTCGATTTCACATTTGACCGATTGCTTTTGTTTGTGTATCTTATCTGCGGATTTCTAGGATTGAAAAAATTATCCAGCGCGGCAATTTTTTCTTTACTGTAACAAAGGTTTAACTCGTTACAACCTCGTCTTGCCAGTAACATATTTACAGCAATTGTATTAATTCCTCTCACAGCAACACAACATTTTTTCTTAAAACGTGGGTTTTTGTATTTTCGTTTATCAAGTATGCACTCATATACTCTGTGAGTGTAAATTACTACTTCTCCATTTCATCGTTCATATTCCTTCCATATAGTTTGCAGACTTTTTTGATTGGATTGAGCGGAAGACACTTCGGACATAACGCTTAACAATGGTTGCCCGTCACACTTCATGTAGGCTTAGAAGTTTATATCACAAGACAAAAATAGCAATAAACATAACAGTACTGACGAGCACAAACTGAATAGATCAGGACGGAGACGAAGAAGAGCACGTTAGACAGGAAAAAGAATAGGACGCCGATATCATGAATAGGTTGTGGAGGAACGGGGTAAATGAGTCGGTGCAGAGGCAAGGATTACATGAAGGCGGTGTAATCTTTATCCACAACCAAGAACACTGTCAATGCATTAATTACAAAAGATATTTCAGAATACTGGCACAAAGAATAAAGCAACATATGCTAGCGAAATCACTGAGTTCAGTACTGTTTCTTCCAGTCGCACTACAGAGCAATCGTTCCTTTCATATTTAGAATGTAAATTACTTGCTCCCCTTACCTTACTTGTAAACTTCCTATTCACTTTCCGTTTATTTGTCTCGTTGAACAAGGTTGACAAATACTAAAACAGTTTAAAACCGTTCTTCCGTAAGCGATTTTTATTCTTAAATGTAACGTTTTGTAACAATTCACTGAGAACGTAACATCAGCAAATTCTAAATACAAATAGAGTATTTCTTTTAATATACGGGACTAGTAAAAATATTTCCAACCTAAACAGAGTAGGTCTAATGAAATTACAAATACACAAGCGTGCATGTTGCAGATAAAACTGATTTATACAGCTGAGCTGAGTGTGTGTGTGTTCGTTCTGGCGCTTTCTGTTCAAATGTATCTAGTGGAAGCAAATGTTTGGGGATTAAAATATTACACGTTTATAGACGAAAGCTGGAACATATAACCGCATATGTATAAGTAACCCTATGCATATGTACGCGTAGAATCTATGCTGTAGATTGCTGTATGCTGTATGTAACGTTTTATGTAACTAGAGTACGCGCTGCAATATTGTCCGCGTGTGTCGTATTTTTAAATATTCTTACAACTTATATCGTAGTATAATATAAAATATGGAGTTAGTATATAATTATTTAATTAAACTTACAAAAAATGTTATTACGTGATATTTATACAATTTTTTTTTAGATATTTACAATCTGTTCACAAAAAGCAATAAGAAAACTTAAATTTAGAAAGATAACGACATAACGAGCTATCCTTGTAATTTTCCTCAGACATTTAGCCTACAGCGGTTGTGGTAATGTTGGTCCTGATTCATCCAGTGGACCTCAATAACCGTTGGGAAGCAGTGAAACTACACTGCAGCTGTAGTCAAAAGGTACGATGAAATGAAAACTGACCGCGGCTTCGCAACCCAGACGTTTCCAACCTTGCAGGCAACCCGATAAACGTATAAAGTTGTTGTTAATGTTTAGTCAATTTTTGAAGCAGCAACAGATTAACCAGGGCGAATAGAGGCTTTAAAACTTTTAAATTTAACAGTAAGGCTTTTCGACTGGATCAGATGACAGCCGTTTCGAGAAGTCAGAAATAGAATGACAGCACTGGACAGTACGACAAGTCAAACGTAAACAACAAATAGGACATCAGCACTTTGTAGCTATGTAATTCAGTAGGAGTCACCAAGCCTAGAAGGTGCACTTAGTATAGTTGCAGCATATGGACGGACGAAAATTATAAGAGTTTGGAGCGCAGATTACGTGAAACGCTGGTAAGTAACATCACAGAAGGATATCCAGAAAGTAAATTCCGTTTTTGAATACTGCCGCGGACGAGACATGGATATCATATCCAACCTCTGAATCAAAACAATAATCCACTGTGTGGAGGCACATTTCATCGCCCGCAAAGAAAAAATTCAAGTCAATTTATTCCTCTTGGAGAATCGTATGCACAAACTTCATCATCATCATCATCACCTCCACTTCACGGATTTGCCTGCACTGCCTGCTCAGGATACCATCTCGTCCTCGGAGGCCACACACTACGATACCCTGTGGGTTTATAATTCATGTCAAGTTTGGGAAGGCGAGTGCACAAACTTTTACGACAAAAAGGTGTTTTTCCTATGCCTCAAGCATCGACAACCACTTGGCTGTCTATTGCAAAACGCTTAAAAAATTGCGTCGTGCGATCTAGAATACGCAACACGGGATGCTTTACCAGGATCATTATGTTGATTCATGATAATTTCCGCCTATACACTGCCACTGCCACGCAACATCTCACAACATTCGGTTGGCAACGAGTTGCTCATCTTCCTTACAGAGCAGAACTCGCACCAAGCGAATGTCACCTTTTCAAGCACCTGAAAAACTTTATCGTTGGCCAGCGGTTCCATAACTACGACACGGTCAAACGTGGTTAATATGTGGTTCGCATCATAGGCGGCCCTGGTGTTCCGCTATGACAAGTGCTTCAGCAATGACAGGAACTATGTAGAAAAGTAGTTTAGGATGTGTGCGTCAAGTAGCAATACAAATGTTTTGTAAATATATTCTTTTGTGTTCTAATAACCTATCGGAACTTATTTACTGGATATCCCTCGTTTATAAATAATATAAAAACATCGAGGCCACCTTTACTGATTTCTTAGTAAAAAAAGAAACTAATTAGAAATATGAAATAGTTTATCAATAACAGATATTTTCTTTTTTTGAAGACTAAGCCTTCTGTTTGCGACCAGAACTTTAGGTTCGCCACTTTTTTTTGAGTGCATAAAAATTTCCTAGTGTGCATTGACATTTATTTGCATATTGCTCAAGCAAGGTCCTCGGCCGACCTCCGTCTGTATCCTCCACACGGAGAGGGACAGACAATGTCTCTCTGTCTAATGGCTACATACGCGTTCTAAAAAATGTATCTCACTCTTTTCCATTAATATTATAAGATATATTTTCTCTTATACTTCTTTTAAAATTTCAACCTTACCTACTCTTTCTATTTAACTTCTCTTTATCGTCCATCTCCATAAACACAATTCCATTGTTTTTAAATGTAGTTTATCCTTCTTCTCCAAGGTTTAACTTTTAGTTTTGTGAAGTAAGTTACTCCAAACACAAGCGTTTACAAAAACCTTCCAGCTTATGCTCCATAGGCTCACTTCAATACCCCTCAACACACATGACTACCAAGATGAATTAAACACAATCAAATATATAGCAGTCAAAAATGGATACAACCCCGAATTAATAAATAAACTACACAAACGAATCCTAAACACAAAAAGTAAAACACATCAGACCAACAACACACAACCCAGCAAATACATAACACTTACACACTACAATTCCAATACACACAAAATTGCAAACACATTTAGGAAACACAATTATAAAGTAGCCTACAGAACCAACAACACCATTAGAAAACACATAACTAATACTAACAAAGACACATACAGCAAAAC
Organism: Magicicada septendecula; assembly: GCA_034769895.1. Taxonomy (NCBI): domain Eukaryota; kingdom Metazoa; phylum Arthropoda; class Insecta; order Hemiptera; family Cicadidae; genus Magicicada; species Magicicada septendecula. The sequence continues at coordinate 470,389,214 of CM068373.1, forward strand.
AGGGGTTTATAAATTAAATTGTAATGATTGTCACCAATTCTACATCGGCCAGACGGGAAGATCTTTTTCTTCCAGATTTTCAGAACATTTAAAAGCCCTCACCACAAACTACATACATTCCACATTTGCCACACATTTACATAACGAAAGCCACAGTTACACAAACATTGAACACAACATGGAAATATTACACTACTTACCTAAAAGTAGAAAACTAAACACAGCTGAACAATTTGAAATATACAGATATCACACACTACAACCAAACAACATATTAAATGAACAATTACATTATAAATCACATACACTATTCGATACACTGATCCAAACACACAATTTGAACCTCAGCGCCAATCCCTTCCCACCATCAACCCCCACCACACACACCTATAGTCCGTAACGGTTATTCTGTAATCGACATTCAGTATTACTCCCACTGAGGAAGAGGAACATCACCTCGAAACGTTTGGGGAAGTGACAACGAATAGTAAGTTCATACGTGAAAGTTTATATATATTAATAAATTTAATAAAGTGAACGAAGAGGATGAATCAACAAGATAATTATTTAATATTATAAATAATAGACATAAGAGTGTAGAAATAAAAACATTGTAATGGAAAACAACGTCCTCGATTCCAATTCCTCCTGCTAACAGGTTATGATAGAGTTTTATTAAGACAAAATTCAATTCCTACTAGCCAAAGAGGGAAATAGTCCAGTCATGGAGATGCGGTTTTCCTATGTAGGACACTCTGAAAAGTGGCAGGAGGTAAATTTAACACGTACCGTAAATAAAAACGAGATGTTTTACTGGATATCGATTGGACTGAAGGTATAGCCATTTACAGCCCGTGATTTAAACGTGGTTTGAGGAACATACCGTAAAGTACAGATGAAAAATGTATTGTGTGTTGACTGCCCAAACGGGAATTCGCGAAGTCTATTGACTATGTGAAGGCCTACCGTGTGAAAAATAAATAAACCTTAGGTCTGTTGTGTAATCATTTGGCGTTTACGAGCGGATAGGTTTTTATTCCCCAGCTACCGTCAGAATCTCACAACCATTTTCTGCTTTTATAGAACGTAATCACACCCGCGGCTCAGGTACTTAACGCCCGCAGCAGCAGGCACATCGATTTACTGAAATGAATTTAAACAGTCCTCATCGTCATGTGAAGACATCACCGCCTTGGTTTATTGTATGTGAACTTGAATACTCTTTATAGCGTACTTGTTTGTTTAATTCAATTAGTACTATGCATTATACCAATAGCCGTGAGACCACATATCAATATATATATATATATATATATCCATTAAAATATATATATATTTTTTTCAGTTATTTCTCACGCTGTTCTCGTTTAATTATTTGAACAATAAATTATTTAATAGTTAATAATAAATATTTATTTAATAATAAATAAATGAATAAATAAATTTATTTCAAAAAAATTTTGTTAATTTGTCTGTAGATTCTGAAGATGACAGTTTATCAGTTTATACTGTTGAAACACTGTAAATATTTAAAAAATACAAAAATATATTCTAGTATAAACAAATTTATTTATTATTGAAATATAGGCTATAGGTATATAGATAGGTAGACTATATAGACAGAAGAATTTTTCTGCTGTAATACTGTGCATATTTTATTTACATTAATTTGTAAACTACAGTAAAATATTACTTCGTCGACAAAAATGTTAAACAACACTGTGAAAGCGGCTAGCCATATCTAAAACTTTTTTTTTTAATCCTTGCTTCATTTTTAGATCAATTTATTTCTATTAGATAGAATAGATCGGTTGGTCTCTATAAAACTCAAAAACAAATCGTTTGTCTCTTCAGTCGAAACGACACATCTTCACCATTTCAACATAACAGAACAGGACCTTCAGTAATGGAAGAAACCCCGAACCAGAAACAATAAGACATTTACAAGATTTATTAATCACTTACATTCAACTTTCATGATACTCAGAAGTCCTTATTCACAAATTTAAAAAATTTTACCGTGTTATTATTATTACTATTATTATTGTCGCTGTTGTTGTGTTCTTCTTCTTCTTCTTCTTCTTCTTATTATTATTATTATTATTATTATTATTATTATTATTATTATTATTATTATTGTTATTTCCTGACAATTTCCTGGTAGGCTACGCAGACGATATTGCGGCAGTGATTGTAGCACGGAACGCCGAGGATGCACAAAGAAGCCTGAATCAGGTAATGAGGCGAGTGGGCTCCTGGCTTGAAGAACACGGCCTGGATCTAGCCACCGATAAGACCGAAATAGTACTGCTCACCCGGCGACGGGTTCCCACTGTCATACCGCTGCAAGTGGGAGCTGAGACAGTATTTACAAAAAAGGCTGTGAAATACCTAGGGGTGAGACTAGACTCAAAGCTCTCCTATTGGGATCAAATAACGTATGCAGCTGATAAGGCGGGTAACGTTACAACCAAGCTCAGCAGACTTATGGCCAACATAGGAGGTCCCACTGCCAGCAAGAGGCGATTATTGATGGTGGTCGCAGAATCCATCCTTCTGTATGGTTGCGAAATCTGGCCCGATGCACTAAAGATGGAAAAGTACAGAAAACGTATGGCATCGGTGCAGAGAAGAGGAGCCCTCAGAGTAACATCCTCTTACCGGACAGTGCCAGAGCCAGTAGTCCTGGTGATAGCGGGAGTGATTCCCATAGACCTGTTGGCTCTAGAGCGGAAGCATTTATTCAAAAAAAAAAAAAGAGGAAATTGGAAGAGATGCCGCAAAGCATGAAGCCAGGGAACTCACTCTCCGGCACTGGCAAGATGGTTGGGATAGAGTGGGGAGAGGAAGATGGACCGCAAGGCTCATACCAAACTTGAAGATATGGATCGACCACGGTGAGGTCAACTACCATCTGACCCAGTTGCTCAGTGGCCACGGAAATTTTAATGCCTACCTCCATAGAATGGGAAAGGTGCAAAGCCCAGCATGCCAATACGCAGACTCTCCCCATGATGATGCATCGCACATGTTTTTCAAGTGCTGCAGATTCGCAAGACAGAGGATGGCACTGGAAATGGAGCTCGGGGAGTTCACGCCCGAGAGCGTAGTTGCGCTTATGCTCCGTAGTAAGGCGGAATGGAACCGCATCAATGCATTTCTTCAGTGGGTCCTACTAGAAAAAACAGATAGGCCCAACTTGCACTCAACGGGCAGTAGAAGAGAGGAACATCTAGAAGGAACACGATAAGGGCGCAATAGGCTCCATCCTGAAGTAATGCGCTAAGTGGTTCCAGGATGGTTATGAATGCCTATTTTAGTGGGTGAGAGTCCCGCACACCAGAGGAAGCACAAGCCTCCTCTGACGGTGCATAAAGCATTTGTCCCCTGTGCTTAAAAAAAATAAATAAATAAAATTATTATTATTATTATTATTATTATTATTATTATTATTATTATTATTATTGTGACGATGGAACTCACTCGAAAAGGCGAGAGTATCTTTCCACCCGTTTCTCCCCTAGTCGAGCAGGTGCAGCTTCAGTCAAAGCCGCACAAAAATACGTTACAGATTGTTCCGGAGAGCACTTGAAATACCCATTATACTGGCACGCTGCAGTAAGGATGGAAAGTTATTCTCGAACACCTGCGCTATCCTATATAAGCCACAGCAGCTGGCTTTGTCAGTCAGTTACGTTGAGCGATTTACTTAGTGCGGATCGAGTTATTGTTGAAGATTAGTGGAAGGTCTTTAAGCGGTTACAATTAGTGTGGAACTCTATTATTTGACATTATTATTGCGTGTGGACAAATTTAACTTGAATTATTTTACGAGTCGATCACAAATAATTATTGTGATTAATTAAAGCTGCTATTAGTGACTTCATCGGTGTCTGTATTTTGTTTTCCACTGTACCATACGACGATCAGTGACACCGTCGTACCATTATTATTATTATTATTATTATTATTATTATTATTATATTTATTTGCCTTAATGACGACAACACATAGGAAAGTTAATCCATTCCTAATGTACCCTGAAGCACTCACGCGCAGGCAATGTTTCCGTATAAACACACAAAGCCAATGTTTTAACAATTCACTCACGATTATAATTTCTGTCTACAAACTCTGCGTTCCATACGTACACACAAAGAATATCTCGTATTCGTGTTAAAAACTTCTTGTCGGTGACTTCACTACACACTTATTGCAGCCTGTTGCTCGTGTATCACTCGCTAGTGTACATAAAGTTCTCAAAGTAAATGGAATTGTAATTGCACAGCACTGCATTCATGCTCAGTGTAATTAATGTCCGCACTCGTGTGTAAGTGTACGAGCGCACTCGGATGCAAATAAATAGTGCTTGTTTTTACAGGAATATATTTTTTTTTATTTTTTCAACAGTACGTATCAAATGCATCATCAGAATGTATATACAAATTGAATATACTTATATACACATCTATTCAAATACATCAGAATCTATATTTACATTTGTATTTAGTTTTTTTTTAAATAATAAGGAGAATTAGATTGAAATCAATAAATCTTTTATTTAAAATGTTATTTGCATTACTCTGGTAGATTTTAGCAAAAAATTAAAACTGCAGACAAAATTAAGGTTATTTAATGTGGTTGATGCAATTGTAAACAGAAAAATACTCTCCCAATCCCAAGTACAAAATATTTAAAATCATTTTCGAAATAAAATATTTCCATAGAAACTACTTGTTTCTTCAGCCTTAACCACAGTACTGTGGTCACTAACGTATACCACCTCACGTTAGCGCACTCGATTTTCACTGATGATGCCAGTCAATAGCACTGCCGAAACGTCTGGTTTTGTAGAAAACATTGGACCCGGCCAAACAGCCCGGAAAGGAATTTGAACAACAAACTACTTCTTTGTTGCCGATAACGTAGTACACATGACATATAAATAAAAATTCTCCCCTCCCCCTTCAACTATAATTTTCATTTATAGAAAAATTACCCCCACCCCTTCAACTAGCCTCTTTATTTATAGATATTTCATCTATGTTTCTACAGTTGATTATTATGATCTTCTTTTCAGAATATTTTATTTATCAAAATTAAGTACTTTACTCTTGTTGAAACATAAAATGTTGCAGGCGAACTACCACTTCCCCTTAACTGATCTTTACAAAAGTCAATAACCCTTAAGTCCTCTACAACTCAGGAACATATGCAAACAATTATTTGATTATGTTTGAACTTACAGCAGTTATCGTTCGTCATAGAAAAAATTACCCTTGTTAAAACATAAAACGTTGCAGGTAAACTACACCTTTCTCTTAACCGATCTTCACCAAAATCAACAGGCCTTGAGTCCTCTATAATTCAGGGAAGTATGCAAAAACTTATTTTATTCTGTTTGAATGTGCGGCAGTTATCGTTCGTCATAGAAAAAATTACCCTTGTTTAAACATAAAACGTTGCTGGTAAACTACCCCTTTGCCTTAACCGATCTTCACCAAAGTCAATAGGCCTTGAGTCCTATATAATTCAGGGATGTATGCAAAAAATTATTTGATTCTGTTTAAAGTGTGGCTGTTATCGTTTGTCATAGAAAAATTATACACATAGACACACAGACACTTTTCGAAAAATTACTTTTCTTCATATTTTGAGGGTACTACAATCAGAATCAGCCCTTATCTCGAACACGATTTTTTTCGCCATCACCATGCTTCCATTTCCTTATGGAACATGGAAGTAAAAAGAATTATTAGTACGCGATATAATGGCGACTGTGTAACTACTGACCCGAAGTATCGGCATGTTGAGGACCAGCAGGAAAGTTTGTTCATTGTAATGGGAGGGAACTCAGTAAGGCCTCTTTCACACTATCAGGGTTTTTTACCGTCCGGAAACACGACGGCAGTATTGCCGGACGGAGATAACTTGTGTGTGTTCTTCACACTACACGACATTCATCCGGCTATTTTGCCGGATGTTGACATCAGTTAACTTTCTGCCGCCATGGACAGAAGTCAGAAAATATGTCATTAATGTTACACAAATTTCTGTAATTTTTTGGTTGAAAACAAAACGCTCGTCATTTTTGAAAAGTTTTATTAACAGCATAAAAAATTTTAAAGTAAATATAACAGAAGAAAATATAATTGACAGATAAAAAGAAATCAAGAGAAATTATGTTTTTATTATTTGAATGTAATATGAATTCAAAAAATACATAAGAATAATAACAACAATTGCTTAAAAAGAGCTGTTGAAAGTGATGAACAACCTTTCTTTAAAAATCAAAAAATATAAAAACATTTTAAAAAATCAACATCTTTAAATATCAATATCTGATAAATATGTTAAGGCCGAATCACAGCAAGTGAAGGTGTCATTACTGGTGTTCTGTTTGTTACCGATGTAGTTAAACTAGAATCACCCGGTGTGGTGGGGAAGTTTTGAGATACATTTTTTCGCAGTCTCCAGATCGCTATTATGATTAACTTAAAATTGAGTTGACGATCGGAGGTCGACCGGTGCACCGAGTCGCTTTTAACGTGTTCATGTGTTTATGTTAATTTATTCAGTGATTTTTGTGCGTGTGTTTTTATGTATAAACATTTTAATCATTTCGACGACCCCTATGTATTAGGGGAATAATAATTTTTTACTGTACCTGAAGATGGGGATTTAGTCCCCGAAACATGTTGTATGTAAAAAACTGAGATCGCCTAGTGTATTATACAAGGTAAAAAATTTTGAAGTTTTGAGCTTCAGTGTGAACAGGGTGGGAAGTCTGTGGAATGAAAATTTCGGATGAATGCTGCTGAGATGACACATGATTAATTACGAGTTCATGACGTGCTTGAGGCTGGTAAAACTGACATAATTGTGTGGATGAATGAGGATACTGGTGGAAATTAGGCGGGTTTACTTGGGAAATATAATTTTGATGACTGGGCGATCCTTGAATGTTCAAACTTTGTCTAGGGGAAAGAACAGGCACAAAACAGGCTTTTCGAGAACTAAACTTATTAAATATCACTATAATATTGACGACTCGGAACACTAAGTTTTTTATAAGTAAAAACGTAAAGTTTTACCTTACAGCCTAAACCGGCTTTCACCTATAGAAGGCTTCATCAGAGGCTGTCGTAAGTAGCGCTGTTCGTCTTGTTGGCGACGAGATAGTTTTTCGAAAGATCGAAGCTGTGTGTATGTGGTGAGATATGTTCGAATAATGCGTGTGATTTGAATTGTGTCTGTTCGTTTAGGATGTCGTTTTTATTTGTTTTTGTGTGTTTGTATATTTCTAATTGTTCTAGAGTGTCTAGTTTTCGGCCTTTTGTGTGTACGTGTAGTATGTTCATGTTATTGTCGATGTTTTTATATGTGTGGTTAACGACATCCTAAACGAACAGACACAATTCAAATCGCATGCATTATTCGAACACATCTCACCACACACACACAGCTTCGATCTTTCGAAAAACTATCTCGTCGCCAACAACAAGACGAACAGCGCTACTTACGACAGCCTCTGATGAAGCCTTCTATAGGTGAAAGCCGGTTTAGGCTGTAAGGTAAAACTTTACGTTTTTACTTATAAAAAACTTAGTGTTCCGAGTCGTCAATATTATAGTGATATTTAGTTAAGTAACGGACACGTCATGGACAACGAAATCCAAGAACTAAACTTATTAATTTGTCGACATCAATGTCGAATTCACTCATCTTTAAACACTTTAATATATACTGTACAGCAGGAAGTCAAGAGCAAAACCTAGCACTGCTACATTGTCTAGGTAGCCTGACGAACTGTCCGGTAGACTGTCGGATATTGTGAAAGCGTTTATGGTGCGCAGTAGGCTACTGAGCGAACTACCGGGTTTTTCTCCCTCCGGCGACCGGAAGATTGTAGTGGCAGTCCGGCGAGTCATTAGGTCGTCGGACGGCAAAACTGTCGGATATTCGTAATGTGAACGTGCTCATCCCCCTCCATTTGTCTCGCTCCCGTCAGGTTTCCCGGACGGCAAAAAAACCTGATAGTGTGAAAGAGACCTAATCTGTATACCACACGACACTACTCTGCGATCTTGAGAAAATTAAGTTTTTTACTTTAATTATCTCATGTGAATAAAATCCTATTTTATTATTGGGTTTTAATTTTATTTTAAAATTTTATTATAGTTTTACAATTGATTTTACTCATTAAAATGTTTATAAGTGAAATTCAGTTAAGGAAAGCACTTTATTCTTCGTTAATTTGATGAGTTCGTACTTTTTTTGTCTGAAAGTTAAGTAGCTAAAATTCATGAAATAATTTACGTCCAAACTAGAGGTTTCACTGCCTTATAAGATTACAAAGCGAAAAAATTTTATGGATACTAAGCGAAAAAATAAGCTGATACTAATAGATAAACTGATAAACGGGATGGCATATGTTATACTCACGGGATGGCTCAAATAATTATACGCACCTCAATACACTTATATCGTTCACCTACATAAGCAAATAATCCGTCTTTTTTCTTTAAGACACATACAAAATAAAGGCATCCCCACTAAAAATATTGGTACATTAAACAATTTTAAATTACATAAAAACACTAGAAGTCAGCGGAATATTGCGCCAACGTTCATTGTATACACAATTTGTATATAAATATATATCTCAGTGAATACAAAATACCATATTCCTCTCCAATACATGCAGACAATTAAATAAAAATAGAGTTCAACGACCAGACATTAAATTGGGCATAATTACACATGATGCATTGCACCTATTTATTACATGTAACGCGCATAATAATGCAGTGAATCTCAACAAAAAAATAAACCTTTGACGCTCCAAGATTTTAATTGTTGCTATATATAATTGGATACTCATGTATTAAAAATTTGTCAGTGGTTACTAGACGTTATGTTGTCCAGATTGTGTACGTTCAAGCTAAAAAATTGTTTCTCTTTTTTAAGATAAATTCGGTACTCTCCCAATATTCGTACCCGCACTACATTTTCGATATTTCGGTTATGCGACTGTATCGATATACCACAATGTAAAGAAGAAGAATCTCAAATGGTTTTTGGTTTTTAGTTTACTGTTTAAAGAAATAAAAGTCATGTTTGGAAAAAACATGACGTTTAATGTGTTATGTGCTGTTAATGTGTATTATTGTGCAGTAATGTTTTATACAAAGCTTATAACAGAGCCACATTTAAAATAAAGAACGTAACGTTAACAAAAACAACATAAAATGTACAGTAAAAAATACAATTATTTCTTAATAGTAAGATTGAAAAAAAAACAAGATTTGTTATTCGTTAGGTGGCAAATATTTGTTTCATGTTAATCAGTAAAATCTCGAAAACTTCACCGGAAGCGAATTTAGTGCGAAACATGGGAGACATGTGTAACACCCCACCTTATTTCAAGTTGGTTCCTTTTCCAGTAATCTGCACAAAAATTGAGTATTAGTGAAAAAACTAGTACTAATGGAAAACGAGTTCTTCACAGAAAGAAGACATGTATAACAACATGCAAGGGGTGGCACTTGGGCCACCACGCCTTACTTCGAGTTGTTTTTTTTACGTGATTTTCGCAAAGAAAGTGAGTATTACATTAAAGCCGTGCTTGTTTTCATTTGTAATTTCAATTTACATGTTAACCTAACAACATCAACTTTTGGCGCCACAGGCACACATCGGTGTCACATTAGTCCTAGAAACATTTTCCATAAAAAATATAAGAAAAACAAAAACGATTGCAATCGTCAACAAACTATTTTATAACATACACACTTAAATGTTAAAGAATTCTTTCATCTAACTAGAATTATATGCGATATTCACTACATATCGATCCCACTAATCGCATAATAGAAATATCGAAAATAAGTGCGAGTACGATTATTGGGACAGTACTATAAATTTTTCTCAATCGTTCAATCTAATAGAACAAGAGCTGGCGACGAAAATAGTTACGGTATTTCAGTACGCTTGATACTTTGTATAGAAATTCAACTTGACTCGCTAGAAACGGAGTAGGGAGACTGGTTACTCAGGGCCTCGAAGGGCTAAACAATTAGTGAATAAAACGTTATAGCAGTATGTCTGGTTTTTTTATATATGACTTACTTACTTATCCAACGCCCGTCTTTGGTGCTTCCACCATTCGACGTCGAGCCTCCCAGTAGCGATTGATTGTGTCATCGTTCGGGTAAGTCAGCGATTGGCACGTCTGCAGGTGGTCGCCGTCCATCCTGCCAAGACCACAGAGAGGGCATGTTTCATCAGCAGCAAGACCGATACGGTATAGATGCGCTTGGAGGTAGTCATGTCCAGTAGCAAGACGAAATCGTGCTACTGCCTCAGCTCTCTCAAGATGCCTTGGAATCGCTCCCGCCGTGGCAAGGCTTTCCCACTTTTTGCCAATGCTAAGGTCCTTCAGAGTTTTGAGCGTGGCGTTGTTGATGGTGTTGGTTATGAGGTTATTTGCTCTATTGAGTGTGAAAGGTATCTTAGGCTGGTCAGTCTCTGCGCCGCGTTTTGCCAGCATGTCCGCCCTTTCATTGCCTGGTATTCCAACATGGCTTGGAACCCATTGAAGAGCTACAACCCAGCCATTCTTGATGAGTTCGGCCAGTTTCTCGCGGCACTGGATGGTACGGAGGCAGTCAGTTGAAGCGTTGCTACTCAGAGCTGATATTGCGGCCTGTGAGTCAATGAGGAAGACTGCTTTGGAAGGAGTTAGGTTTTGTGTGCTTAATTGGTTGGAGGCTTCAAGCACCGCGCAGACCTCCCCGTCGTAGTTGCTAGCATTTTTCCCTACAGCCATTGAGTCTTCAAACATGCTGCAGAACCATCCTGCGCCGGCCCCTTTTATGTCAGAAAGATATGAGCCATCGGTATAGATGTGAATCCACTCGGTCGACGGATATCTTAAGTTAATGGTTTCGAGAGCGCAAGCTTTGAGTTCGAGAGGGGTGGCTTCGGCTTTGTTTGTAGTTAGGCTTGTGAGATCAAGCCGCTTGGAAGGTAGTGCAGGCACTATAGAGGTGAAGTGTCTTAGAGGAGCTGGGTTGTCCATTGCCAGATTATATTTGGTACTTAGGGACTCAGCATACGTCAAGGGTGAAGTTTGAGTTTTGAGTCGTTGGGAAGCATGGTTGTACCCACTCCAGTAATCTTTATCCACTCTCTTGGCCCTTTCCCAGAATTTCAACGTAGATTTTAATCTCCGACTGTAGAGGGGCTCGATGCCAGTTTGCAGGAGCATAGCTGGGATTGGAGTCGATTTGGCTCCTCCGGTAATCAGTCTAAGGGCATTGTTTTGCACGACGTCGTATTTAGCTAGGCTTGCTTTGCTTGCTAGGGAGGTTACCTCGCCTCCATACTCCAAGACGGGACGGACATATGTTTTGTATGCTGCGGATAACACGTCCTGCGTAGCTCCCCACTTGGTTGCAGATAGTCTCTTCAAGAGCTTGATGCGCTTTTGACTTTTCTCGGCTACCTCCGTAATGTGGGCACCCCAGGATAGTTTGGTGTCAAGGTTGATTCCGAGGTATTTGGATAAGGATACTTGCTTTAGGGGTAGATTTTTGTACACTAGGTTGACTGGGTGGGTCCTGGTAGACATTGTGAATAGCTGTGCAACTGTCTTATCAGCGCTTACTTCCATTTTGTTCAGATCCGCCCATTCTTCCAATTTAGCAAGTGCCTTGTTCAAAGCTTCTTCGAGGGCGAGGATGTTACTCCGGTGGCCCAGATCAGGACATCGTCAGCAAAGAATAAGCAAGATACTCCTGGGATCTTTTGGATAGCTAACATCATAACATCATTTGATATATGACAATATAATCAATTAAAAAGTACAATTGCCAGACACTTTTTTCGGTTTCAAGTTGTTGACAGACGATTTTAAAGTGCTGAAATAAACATTTTATGAACGTTATAGCAGTAAAGGTAAATTTTATATAGCCTATGTTTTCCTGTATATATTTTTATAACTTCTTGCAAGCAGCCAGACAAACATTCCGGTTCCAACATTCAGTCAGACCACGTGAAAGATCGGCAGAGCGTGTCAGAGTACTATGCGCTTCTATGGTTATGAGAGAAAGCATTTATTTATTTACTGATAAATAAATAAATTATAATGTATGAGTTTATCTAGTATACAGTAGTATTTCAAAACCCAGCAGATGTTTTTGAAATAACCTTCAGTAATTGTACGAATCTGTTGCGAGCCGTCAGGTCTACGACAGGAGTTTATCAACAGTCTTTCGCCTAGTTCTAATTGGAATAGGTTTACTCCCATAACCGTTAATAATACATTTACTAACGTTGTATGTCCTGATAAAAATAAACCCTGGGTTAAATGTCACAAGATCTTTAAGAACCAGGGGACGAAGACAGAAGTGAATACAAGTTACTATTTTCTTACTACAAATGTATTCCAATTAATGTACCAAGTTCATTTTGGTCTTAATATGTAAAGTAATCTTCAGTGGTATATAATAACATATATCGCTATCCAGAAACATGTAAACTCGAATCGGAGACAGCCTGGAGAATGTAGGTGTTAGAGTGCGAACGAGACGCGGGGTTGAAAGGGTAAGTGGCTGGTGTGACGTGCGTGGGTATTGGGATGCAGCGCGTCTCGAATCCCCAGTGGGCACAGAATTACTTGTATCCCCTGCTTTTTTTTAACTTTTATATTTTTTGACATTTACAGCCGTGTTGTCAATGGAAACATTTATTATGCCGCTAGATATTTTTTCATTAAATAATGTGTTAAAATCAAGTTTTTATTATCCAGCAAACAGGTATATTCTATACGTGTTTCATTCAGCTAGTAATTTAATTAAGAAAGTTGTCTTAGTGGTTATAAGCACAAACAGAATTGTCACTGTTGCACACCACTATAGAAAAATTATTCCGATTTAAAGGGAATCCGATCTGACGATGAGCTGTGAAGCTTGAAAGCGCTAATCGGAATAATATTTCTATAGTGGTGTGCAACAGTGATAATTCTGTTCATTCGGTTAGTGTTTCTGTAGTGATTACTGTAAATATAGTAAATCACGCTGCTAAAATGCTTATAAAAATTATTTTTAATCAGATTAAAGAGTAGTTGTGAACGATGCCTTAATAGTTCTCATTACGGCTTCAAAAAACTGTGAGAAAATAAGAAACGATTTGGACCAATTTTAACTGTCAGCTATGTACGTTTAGAAACACTTCAGTATGTTTGTTTTGACATTTCATGACGAGACAAACGGTTTACTGTAGTTAGAAAGAGGCCTTAACACGCACGAGCGGCACCCAGTTGCAGAGTAAGATTGAAAATAGTGGAGACATCGAAATGTCTTGTTCAGAACAACTTTCAGAGTAGCAATGATTATTAAATTAGTACTTTTTATTGTTGTTGAATTATACTATTTCTTTTAGTTTATTGTATTTCTTTATAATATTGTATAAAATTATATTTTTTAATTCAGCTTGCTGGATTTGTATTTTTAATTTTAATACCAAGAAATTTGTACATCAAGAAATTGATTTTATTTGTTTTGTGATTCAGAAAACGGTCCTATTTATGTTAATGTATATGAAGGAAGCCCCGATAAGGTCATTACTAAGAGAACCCTATTTTGTTTCATCACTCAGCGTGAAAACTGCCAACAATAGTTATATGAATTTAAATGTTATACCTTGTCGCTGAATGGCTGAACGAGGCTAAGGGTACGACAATAAGGTATGACAAAATTCAAGTGATTAAGAATGTTAACACAAGATACCCTGCCTGTGGATGAAAGTGTGATTTGATTACAAGGGAGCCCTTAATCGTTTCAAACGTGAAGAGATAGTCGAAATACTAATTAAAGTTGGCCTGGATAGAAAAGACGACCAAATTATTAAAAAAACTAGGCTATTTTGTAAACAGACGAGAAACAATTAAAGCAAAGAAAGATAACACAGTAAACTTTGTTCTAATTGGAATTGCAATTGATCGAAGTTTCTGAACTATACACAAATCAGACACCTAAGACGTGCTTTGTTACATACATTGCGGACACGTTTTCTTGTAATATAGTTACTATATAAACATATACATCTACCTTTTTCTTAAATTTAGACAGCTTTTTACGTAGTTTACACATGTGGTTTTTTTAATTATTGACCTACTCTCACATACGACGTATATTCATGTAAATTTAATATTTATGCTGAAATTACCTCAAGATATTTTTTTTCCTTATTAGGAACACGTTTCGAGAACCATTGTGTTCTCATCCTCAGCCTTCGTGATTTTGCGTCTGGTGAAGTATTTGTGTGTTGGCTGGTCGTTCGTTATTGTGGTTTCTTGTTGGACTCTGGTATTTTAAAGTGGTATTATTGTGTGTGATTGTGATGTATGTATTAGTATTTTGTGTGTTTTCGATGTTGAGTGCTTTGAAAACTGCGTCATGTTTTGTATTACAAATACATGACATTATTACAATACAAAACATGACACAATTTTCAAAGCACTCAACATCGAAATACACAAAATACTAATACATACACCAACAAGAAACCACAATAACGACCAGCCAACACACAAATACTTCACCAGACGCAAAATCACGAAGGCTGAGGATGAGAACACAATGGTTCTCGAAACATGTTCCTAATAAGGAAAAAAAAATATCTTGAGGTAATTTCAGTATAAATATTAAATATATTATATACATCAAGAAACGGACTGTAGCAAAAAGTGTTTGAATTCATCTAAATCTATATCTATAAAAATGAATGTTTCTTTGTTTCTTTGTCCCGTATGCGTTCCTATACCATTCATCCGATTGCGATGAAACTTCGGTGAGTTGTTGTGCGCACGCCCGCGAAGGTTTCTGAATTTTTTTCGATGGGGTCCTTTTGGGGGTTCTTTGGGGTCTTCCACATCTTCTCCTAAACCACTGGACCGATTTCAACCAAACTTGGCACAAATATTTTACGCAACGGGAGAACCAACATAGGATAGGTGTTTTTTTCGACGGGGTCCATTGGGGGGTCCTTTGGGGTCTTAAAAACTATTAGATTTGGTTACTATGGCAACCCAATAGAATAGATTCTGTTCTAAATATATTATCGCATTAAATTGAAGACCACGTGAACGAAGTCGTGGGCAACAGGTATTTATTTTTAAGAAACCTACTTTAATTGAACTTTATTAATTAAACTAACATTTTCATTACGTACAACGTGAAACTCCGTAGTGAAGCACGGGTATTTTGCTAGTGTACTATAAAATAATTATCAACCGTCCTTACAGCTTCATTTGTTGTACAAACGTTGCGATTTGGGCTCTCAATAAATTTATATTGGTAATTAAAACAAAACGCAAAAATACACACACCGCTGTAAAGAAAATGTACAGACGTAATATCGTAACTGCGTTTGCAAATTAACAATTTGCGTCTTTCCGCATTAAAACGCGTCATAATTTCATGCACAGGGCGCTTGCCTTCTCGTCGTTTTCAATTAACTTTTACTTTAACACTAAGTACATCGATGCTAGATGATACATACCCTTTAACCAAGATTCTTGCGTTAAAATGTTTCTAAAACTGTGATTGTGCCAGTGACTTGGAGCCTTCTGCCGCTAACGACACTTTGTTGTGACAGTGGGAAAATTTACTTTTTTCAGCTCGTATGTTTCATTTTCTCGCGGTATAACTGGAAGGCGCTTGATTACTAAAACAGGAATACAGGATGTATAAACATCCGTTGTGCCCTACTAGCCTAGGTAGCGGATGTCGAAAGTTAGACATTGAGGTTTGAGTCATCTGTGTTGTTTACCGAGACTAGTCAGACTAGTCACTCGTTTACCGCAACGATTCTATAGATCTATTACATAGAGGAAGCGGAGATTTGTTGATTTTCTTTTAGTCAGTAAACGCCGGTAGAAAACGCAAAATTTTTTAAACTGAATTTTCGATATTTTACAGATCCTTTACTAAAATTTCGCATTTCTATTACACGCGTTGAACAGACTTTGCTTTATATAAAATCATAACATACAAAATGAATAGCATATAAAGAAGTACCTATTGTTTGCCGCGATCATAAAATTGCAGGCATTAAATTAGTTTCCCCTTTATTCAGGTTCCGCTTTTTACTGTACCAAGCATTTGAGGGTCTTGGATCGGAAAGACAGAATTTTATTAGTACCGTTAAGTCCGTTGGAAGTCGTCACAGATCATAACAATTTAACCAGACCGGAAGATTACAGTTTTGTGAAGAAGTATTTTGATTTGTAATGTAAGCTGCCTTCCAGCCTTAGCTTAATATATAAAATACATAAGAAGGAAAATATCTTATCCGTTATGTATCAAGTAAGTGACTTTCACGTGTTACCCATTGTTATTGTTATTATTACTATTGTTATTGTTACGTGTTATTGTTATTATTACTATTGTTATTGTTACGTGTTATTGTTATTATTACTATTGTTATTGTTACGTGTTATTGTTATTATTACTATTGTTATTGTTACGTGTTATTGTTATTATTTTTTTCGTATGAGCCACTGTGGACTGCGTTTGGTTCAACTGGTTCCTCCCTTCTTCTCCTGACTCTTCCTTCTCTCCCATATCTCCTTCAGTCTTGATCGATGTCTCTCTATCCTTTCGTCAGTCCAGATGGCACCTGTCCTCTTCTTGGGTTTTTCTGAAAACCTTGGGGCATTTTTTAATTTTTTTTTTTGAGTGGTAACCATTCTTCAATGTCTTCTTGAGTAATCTGGAGTTCTTCTATGCCTTTTCCCGTTTCTTTGAACCACGTATTGGGCATTTTGAACCTTTCCGAAGTAGTTAAAATGTTTCCCTGTTACTCTGTCAGGATTCATTCTTTGAATATGTCTGTAGAAAGTAATTCTTTTTTTTTCTAATTACGTCTGTGATTCTCTCAAGATGTGTCTTTCCGTACGGTGCTCATTGTTGTGGCGCTTCTGTACTGTTCTCCATCTTTTAGTGGTCCAAGATTTTTCTCAATATTTTCCTTTCCTTGACTTCCAGTAATTCTTCCATCGTCATTTTTTTGTTCAGTCAGAAACTCAGCTGCATAAAGTGCTTCCGAGCGAATTACTGTTGTTGAGTAATGCCTACGTTTGGCATTAGGATATTGATTTCTTGTTATATGTATACTTGGTTAAATGGTTAGCAACTTTCATCTTATTAACGCGTGTTTGAATGTCTTCTTTCTCTGAGACATTTTGTTCAATAACTTCTCCGAGATACTTGAATTTGTCAGTTCCATAGAATTGCCCATATAGATTTTTCATTTTTTTAAGTTTTGTCTTAAAGTTTGTCGTGAATTTGTTTTTTCGAAAGAAATTTGTAAACCACCTCTTTCGGCTTGTTCTATCAGCAATTCCACGTGTCTAATGGTTGTTTCTGCTGAATCTGACAGGATTGCTAGGGCAATCTATTGACAGGTTATCTTATCTCTGCTATAGCCTAGTCTAATTCCCTGGCTGATGTGATTTTCCTCCAATGATTTTCCTCATTCTCTTATCATTTTTTCCAGTACGCTGTTAAAAAGCAACAGTGATAGTCCATCTCCTTCTCTGACTCTTGTCTTAATTTCAAACAGTCTAGAAAGTTCACCTCTGAATTTCACTTTGGTATTTGTCACCGTTTGTTTGATTAAAATTGTTATTTTATTATCCATCCCAAATTCATTAAGAATTTTGAACAATGACTTTCTATCAACTGAGTCATATGGCTTCTTAAGGTCAATAATAGTAGATCTTATTTTCAAATACGTCATTATTGTTATTATTATTTGTTATTATTATATGCTATTATTGTTTTAAATTATAATATTACTATTATTATTATCGCCATCATCATCATCACCTATTTTTAATACAGTTTACATAAGTCCAACTTTGTCGTGTTTACTTGCTAAACTGCTACTTGTCATGTTACGGACGAGGCCTTTCAGTGTTTCCACCATCTTCAAGTCCTAAACCACGACCTAAAAACGGTGAAAACACAGAAAGGCGTCGTCCGGAACATGAAAAGTACCATTTAGCAAGTAAACACGACAAAGTTAGAATTACAGAGACTGCTAATTCAAATAGCAAGATGAAGTTTACAAAAGGTTACCACAACGTACTTGAATTAGATAACGAAAACGCCCGCCATAGTTCAAGAATTA
>CM068373.1:470412414-470457414 GCA_034769895.1 Magicicada septendecula
CTGTTGTCTAGCAGAAAATCGTGAACCTTTACCTGTAGTGATTGCCAACGTCCGGGGGACTGGACAAGGCTCATAGAAGAATAAAAATATTGTGACTCATCGGTTAATCCGCTTCCAGTGTCTCTTGTGGCTACATACTTGGAAGCTGCATTGTTTGTGATGATGGGCCATTTTACCCAAATCCAACAAATTAAAGTCCCGCCAATCCATCCTCACTTACTGAATAATTATGTATCGTCAGCGAGTTAATTAAATCAACTGAGCTAAAATTAATGACTTGTTAGCGTTTGGCTCAACTGGTCAATAGCGACTAAAATGAAGAGTAAACTATGTATCTATGTATGTAGAGGACAACCACTATGGCGAGATCGTACATTTGCATTTTGCTGTCGCCCGAAACGCAATAGGATCGGTTTTTGGACATCTGTTACATTTTAAGAATTTTGTAATATATAAAATGCTTATTATCTGTATACACTAAGTTGGCGTCTGGGCCGGCGACTACCTGGCGGCTGGGCCGGGTAATCCCCTGGCATTCACAACCGGCCCAGACGCCAACTTAGTGTATACAGATAATAAGTTGGTTTAATGACATGACCAACGTTTTACTTTCTTCCTTCCAGTTTTACTTCTCCAAAATAAAAAGACATGCATATTTTAAAAACACGAATGTGTGTACCAGGACGCGTGCTCTGCGGCTCGATATTTATAATACTTAATGTATTACTTGTGCACGTACACACACCGAGTGCCTTCGCTCACAGATATCATCACAAGTGAGTCAAAACAGGAAACGAGAAAAGTCGAACTCGTATACTTGGAACTAAGTCATAAAATTATTCCTGTTTACACGGATGTAAACGTTTTGAAAACGAAGAAATATCGTGCTTACATCCTGATTCTTTTCCTACTCATGTTGCACGCGCGCAAATAGCGTATATAAGATCTCTCTACCCAATACTTTTGTCGGCTCTGCAAAGATACTTTCTTGAGTTCTATCAAAATACTGTGCATTAAAAACAGTTAATACTCACTTTCCTACATGTTATTATAGTACATAGTAATGTATTATGTACACATATTAACAGTGGGATTGAGGAAAGTTGGAGAGATAATACCTTTGTTCCGGGCTGGCTAGGCACTGTTTCTGATAGTGCTGGATGAAGTTATGTCAGCCTTTATTGTAATCCCTAGCCTCTCTTCTGCCAAGACGGTAGTGCATGGTGAAAGATCATATCCTACATGGAGAAGAGACACTTAGTTACACACAACAGTACGTAACTAAGCCGCAAAGAGACCAATAAACGTTCCCGACGAAGAGCACCAGTATGTGCTACTATCAAGTCAATGCGTACAGCAAATGATTGTGAATCAGATTGGAAAAAGCCATCATATCTTGATTCACCCTGCTATGATAACACGAGTCCCAAACTGTAATGACAAGTGTGACGTTTAAATGCACCCCCCCCCAATTCACTTATGAATGGATAGTTATGTATAAGCCTCTAGTAATCACCAGCTTTAGAAAATCTGTTCAAAACAGCGGCCAGAGTAATACAGGCAGAAGGTGCTGCCAAGAGTCCCCGGGTTCGGTTGAGTGCGACAGGAAAAAGGTCAAAGATTTGTATAGCTGCGTATAAAATAAAGTTCAGATGAAGCGACGAACTATTACTGGAATAACAAAACTAGAACAAACATTACTGGCAGAGCTCGGTAGATGTGACAATTAAAACATAATATTTATGCCAATGCGACAACACATTTTAGACTAAACAAAGATACAAACTCAGGCCCAATAGGGACAAGTGTAGGTCAGGAAAAGGTATAATATTCCCTAAATTGATCACTTTGCAACAAGTTTGACTCTAAGTGACTAATTGGAATGACAAAGGGTAGAATATTAATGGCGAATGATTGAACCTCCATTTACAAATCGCGATGATGTGGTAGTGGTAGCAGACAGCTTTATAGATAGCATGCTGTGTTAACAGAATTAGAGGAACGGTGACAAAAACATTTTGATTAAAAATAAAGGCAAGTGAAATGACAAATGGGGGTGTAGCGGGACAAGTGGAATTGAGACTCGGTTACTAGAAAATGTGAAGAATTACTTGGTTACTAGAAGAAGAAGAAAAACATCCTTTAGACGGGAAATAGGGGTAATTCGATTAAATGAGAATAATTTGACTACTGAAAATAATATAAGGAAGATGGATGGATGGATGATGCACGGGCGTCTTGCGCCCTAATTTGTGTGCGTTGTCCAGGCCTAGGCCTGATGAACGCCAGGTCCCAACAGGTCAGCGCGGTCGTTTGCTCTGCTCAAGGTGTTATGGTGCCGTCCGCGGGTCCATGATACATTACATGGCCACCACGGGGGATATAAGGAAGAAGTTGAGATGAGTGTCAGTCAAGTCATAATTCTTGTTACCATGAAATAAGAAATCAAGGAATACCTAAATTTCTTTGAACTAACGTATTTTATACGCTTATTTTGACAAACGGTGTGACAGTAGACCTCTATCGACAGAATTACTGACAAAGCGAAGAAGGGCCACAGAAGCATGGAAAGGACAATTCTCCTTTTTCTACAGCTGAAAAGCGCTACTGACGTAAGATACAAAAGTGTAAAGGCGCAGAACATAACGACTTGCGAACAAATGTTGGTTGAAATAATTTAATTAAGAAATCCATGGTGCGGTAAGTAAGGAAGAGGAAGTTACATAATCAATCGTTGAAATGATTGTTAAAGTATCTACACAGACGAGAACGGCCATCCATTGTAAACCATAGAAAAATTTGTAAGCAGTCTGTCTTCACTATTGCCTTCTCGAGGCATTTAGAGAAACACGGTAGCCTATAGCCTACACTGCATTACCCTCTGCGGTATTAATTGTCAAAATAGTTTACTGAAATTATTTAATTAAAATTGTTGAAAATTTCTGACTTTTTTTTTAGAATACTGAACTGATTATTATAATTTAAAATAATGTTAAGGCAATTCTGGTCGTTGATATTCTGGTTGTTAAGGCAGACATAAGATTGATATCCATAGGTGATGTAGAAAGTACGAGGGCCAAGAATGCCATGGCGTCTCACGATTGATGGATCAGGGAAAGAATAGGAATAGGAGAATAGGAAGTACATTATAGAATGACATTATAGAGTAAGATATAATGGGATATAAATAACGGAAAATGTATCGCTTCATTCAAGTTCTCCTATCCAATCAACAACCCCATTCACTGGAACTCAATGTATCCTCTTTTCGGAAACGAGGCTCTGACATCCGAGTACCTCCTGTAACAAAATTTTCACGTTTGCCTTACGTCAAACCGTAAATTCTTGGTGGCTCTTTCACCTCCCCCCTCCGCAAGGTGTATGAACCGTACGCTGACCAACAGCATAGAACGGAAAAGGCAGTATGAAACCATTCCGCCTAAAGATCGTTGTGGATATGCCAGACGTAGACAACCAATGCAAGAGTTACACGAGTGATGCTGTGATAATGCAGACAGTTAACAGTTATTTTAATCCGTATTTGTTCTTCAGTTAGTCACACTGGAGTGAATTTTAATATGTTCGAATGTTTTTTGTTACTTTTTGCACATCCATCATTTGTAATTAGCATTCTAAATAATTGGTATGCTTGTGTGTGTGTGTGTGTGTGTGTGCGTGCGTGCGCGTGTGCGTGTGCGTGTGCGTGTGTGTGTGTGTGTGTGTGTGTGTGTGTGTGTGTGTGTGTGTGTGTGTGTGTGTGTGTGTGTGTGTGTGTGTGTGTGTGTGTGTGTGTGTGTGTGTGTGTGTGTGTGTGTGTGTGTGTGTGTGTGTGTGTGTGTGTGTGTGTGTGTGTGTGTGTGTGTGTGTGTGTGTGTGTGTGTGTGTGTGTGTGTGTGTGTGTGTGTGTGTGTGTGTGTTGATAAATTTTATTTATGCGATATCAACCGTTTCTGTATTGAACGAAACCGTTACGTACAACGTTTTCTTAGTTTGCCCTACATACAATTTATTGCAATCGGAACACTCTACTCTGTGCACTCCATTTTATTGGTAATGTTGGATTTAATTTAAAAATTACTGTATACAAATTATCTTATTCTGGTTGAAAGATGTTTTATGTTTGTTTCTTCAAATAATTTAGTTATTTTTTGCCTAATACATTCGGAATAGCCAAAAACTGTGTATACGTTTTCATGAACTTTTAAATGTTTTAATGTATGAGGCACGTCCAGAAAGTAAGAATACAAGGGCTGTGTAGGACATAGGGAAATTGTTTTTTCAAAGTTGGCACCCGTGACGTGTAGACGGGTTCTTACCGGTCAAAATGAGACATCGAGCGCCTCAGTCCGTTACGAAATGTCGTCGCAGCAGCTTAACACGTCAACCAGTTCGTCCCCCGTTTGCTCCACGTACTGAGGGTGAATCCTTTCTCGACTCAATTGTGACTGGTGACGAAACGTGGGTGTGTCACTATACTCCTGAGTCAAAAAGACAGTCTCTGCAGTGGCGCCATACCCATTCGCCAACATCCAAAAAATTCAAAGTTCAGTCTTCACAGAGGAAAATCGTGGCATCCGTCTTTTGGGACCGGAACGGGATCTTGTTGGTCGATTTCATGCCCAAAGGGACCATCATCAATGCTGCTGCATATTGTGAGACCCTAAAGAAGTTGAAACAAAAAATCAAAGACAAAAGGAGGGGAATGCTGACTCGTAGTGTGTCACTCCTTCATGACAACGCCAGACCCCATACCGCCCGGCTCACTCAGGACCTGCTCGTGTCGTTTGGATGGGACATTGTGACTCACCCACCCTACTCCCCGGACCTGGCACCCTCGGATTACCATCTTTTCACCAAATTGAAGGAGTTCTTGGGTGGACAGCGATTTTCGGACGATGAGGA
Organism: Magicicada septendecula; assembly: GCA_034769895.1. Classification (NCBI taxonomy): domain Eukaryota; kingdom Metazoa; phylum Arthropoda; class Insecta; order Hemiptera; family Cicadidae; genus Magicicada; species Magicicada septendecula. Next base: position 470,417,317 of record CM068373.1, read on the forward strand.
GGTCATGGAGACTGTGAAAAAGTAGCTTAAGGAGGTGGAGCGGAAGGTATACGACGAGGGTATACAAAAGCTGGTGCCCAGGCTTCAAAAATGCATTGACCTCAACGGCGATTACGTGGAGAAATGATATATTTTGGCACATACCCTGTAAATTTCATTAAAATATATTCATTTTTCGATTTTTAACAAGTGTTGTATTCTTACTTTCTGGACGTGCCTCGTATATGCCTATTTAGTACCTGTCTAGTGAGTTTTGTTTAATTAAAATGACCGAAGCGAGTTCTTAGTTTTATCTCGACTGTTTGCCATTTGTCTCACTGTCAATTTGGGTTGTCTCACGCTATCTATTGAATGTCCTAAAACTTGGTATACCTCCGTCTCCGTACTTTAAACCTACAGAACCCAATTGTTTTTAAACCAATCTCCCCCCCCCCCCCAAAAACAGGGAGGCAGAGAACAAAAATATGAGATCAAATTTTTATTTGAATTTGATATATCAAAATTTTGATAAATCGCAAAAATTGTAAAAAGACAACCCAAATTAAAATGTAATGTTAACACTGCAAATTTTGAACTTCTAGAGCACCACAGGCTAACAATTAAAGTCATAATTTTGAAAAAATTATAACAGTCCATAAGCTTTATACTATGAAAATTTTTACTTATGATATGAAGTCGATATCTTTAAACTAGAATCCGTCAATGCTCCTTGCAAATTTTTGGACAACCTTCAAAAATATTGTAAGCTATGTTTGAAAAAAACCTGTACATAGGCCTATTTCTATCAGATAATATTTTTGTAAAGAGTATTAAATATAAATCTACAGAAATACATAAACTGAAACGTTAAGACTAATTTATATGTCATTTAGGCATTATGGTTATAAATTTAAATAATAATTCAATAAGAGTTCGGGACTTGGAGTGTTCATTGTATTCATAATAATGAAGAATTAATATTGATTATCTGCTTTACAGCCGTTAATTTTCTAAAGAAAACAAAGATATTAAAGTAATCGGTTTTTTGAACTTGTCTAAAGAAATTTAGTAACAACTTTCAAGAAATAAAATTTATTAATTTGACTATCTAATAATAAATGGATTTCGTTCAAAATAGTAAGCAATTTCTGCAGTTTAGGAAGAATTTACTTACAGCACTTACTTTTGTCTTTTTTAGTTTGTCCTGAAATAAAGTGTGTCTGGAACCTTCAGAGACAGCCAATCGTGCATTTCTATCCCCGCAATGAGACAGGGAGAAGCCACTTACCATGCCAAAACCTTTCACTGTCTTCGCGAAACACGCCTGCCTGGACTGCTAATAGCTTAGCTCTTTAATATAATCCAAATCATTATTTATTGTTTAAGACTCCATGTTTATAATAGCATTACATATTATTCTGAAATTAAACATTTTCTCGAAAGTAATGTCTTTGATGACTCCGTTAACTACCTCCCATGGATCCTCCACTAGGTAGTATTGCAGTCAGTTGAATTGTATGTAATGGCCACCCTTATTGGCCCGGAAGAGAGAAGCGGGGCGCGAAAATAATCTGCTTGTACAGGACAGGGCTTCTGCAGCCCCTGTCGTCATTGTCAGCCATCCATAAATTGCCAAGTAACCTCCATGATTTATCGGAAAGAAAAAAACTATTGGCTTTTGTCGGCGTTTGTTGATTTGAGGGTTTTCTCGGTGTTATTGCGGTTGATTTCGTGTATAAGTGTGTTCTGTGACAACATGACACACTTGTGTGTCGTGTGTGTGTTGTATTTTCAACATTTAGTGATTTAAATAATTATGTTGTGCTTTGTACTGATTTCTGTTTGACCAGGTACTAGTTTGTTTTGTGTTTAATGCTTAATTTATGTAAATATCCAAACGTTCGTTATAGTCCCTTTATGTGGTACAAGGTTAGTAAAGTCACAAACGTGACAACATTTTTTAAATACCAAACACTGGAAATACTTGCGGAACAAATTTTTACACCAAATCCAATCACAGTGACTTCAAAAACATGCAACGGATAAAAACCAACAGTAGCTGGGAGCAACTACCAACTAACACAGCGGTATTTCAAAGACAGCTTACGATGAGGTGTCTACTGTCTGCTAGTTTCCAACTAGCTGACGATGACCAACTGCTTGGAGCTTGAAACGTGTCTTAAGTAAGAAAGAAAAACATCTTGATAGAATAGTAACAGAGTGTCAAGTAATTTACAAATCGAGAAAAGGACTAGCAAAAAGTATTTAAAGTATATAAATAAATTAATATCGACACATTAAATTGAAAAATAAATAAATTCAAAAATATATTATGAATTATAATTAGGACAAGTATATCGTATTTAGGACAAGATAAAGAGTTAATTTAACAAATTAAAATAAACAATAAAGACCTAGATAAGTAATTGAATTAATTAATAATGACGATAATAAAAGAAATAGTTAAAGTACTAACAAAAAATTCAGCAATTATATATTATTAAATAAAAGGTGGAAAGTGAAAAAATAGTTATTCAAGAAACAACATTGGGAGAACTCAGATAATGAATAAGAAAAGGATAATGAATAAAGTTATTAGGTAAACAATAGCTACAATTTTCATAAAAATACAAATTGTTATAAAACAAAATCAGAGCAAAACGAGTGTAAAAAGAGGAATATTATACGGAGACAAAATGATACGATCAGTAGAGATAGAAATGAAAATGTAATTACAGACAAAAGGAAGAAACTAAAGTAAACGTAAACTTTCTGTAAAGATCACGTACATAATCTAGAATTAAGAAAACAGATCACGGATTGTAGAAGACAGATCAATAGACAATTCAAATTCACAATGTCCAAATGATGAGACAGAACTTCTTGATGACGAGAAAGTTTTTGTTCCATAAAGTTACAATGAAGTCACTAGAATAACAAGAAATCGGAAGCAATATTTGTATATTTTATCTGAAACGTACGTAAGCTGAATAACTCAAATCAAAATGTTTACATTAAAAACTAAAAAACTAACATAAAAGATAATGTGATAATGAGATAGCAGAACACCAAATTTGTTATCAGCAATGAAGGAATGTATGTTCGGGCGTTTAGAATAGAAACACAAGGAGGTAAAACATTGGTGTATATTTTCAAGCAACACACACACACACACAAATGAGGCATTGTTATAATTATTAATGAGCTTAACCAGGAAAGTGGAAAGGTAGTCAAACGAATAATTATAGATGAGACAAACGTAACGTTCATTAATTCTGTAGCAGAAAATTGCTGAGGAGGTGAATATTTATGGCAACAGCCTGTTATCTATAAGTGAAGTGAAATATGTGTGCGGATAAAATAAATATAAACGATAGAGGTACAACGTTAGGAATTGTTCATCGAATAAGGTAACTATCGACTGTTTTGGGAAATACGACTAACATTACGAAGAATAACAAACTTCATTTTGTTTAAAAAGGAAAGTTTTATAATCAATGCTTGTTCTTGCATGACTAATGGGTCAGCAACTTGACACGACAATGACACATAAAAATTTCAGACTACAGAAAGAAGCTTAGCTTTCCTTGTACGGTCAGGGATTGCAAGTGTGCGAATAGGTTAAACTTTATTGCAATTCGCGACAAGTTTAATGTGTCTTCTTCTCCACGTCAAGGTATGGGCTTACAGCCTGTTCCGCCTTCACTGAAGCCATCTCTTCCTTGGTGTATAGGAAGTCTCTAGGAAGTTTTGGGCTACATAGTGATAGGACATTAAAATATAATAAAAGAAAAGAAAATGGGCCACACCAACACTTATTTTGAACAACTGGGCCTGGTGAGTTGTTACTGGAAAATCGAAGTGGACACATTCGATGGAATAGAAAACAGAATCTTGCTCCGACTGTTATTGAGCTGTCCGGGTCTCAGACTAATAAGCGTCAGGGATTGTATAGTGCTGGCGACAAGAACGTCCTTATTGCACGGTTTTCGCGATAACCGTGGCAGATTTTGTGACTGCATTGCGATGAGCCCAACCGCAAAATCTCCCGAAAGCCCCAGCCTGGACGACACTAAGCCGAGGTGGCATTAGCAGTATCCTTCGGGAGCTGATGTTGCACTGCTGCATACCTGCATGGTTGCAGCAACGTCTCCGTAGCTACCCGAGGTGTTTATTCCCCGGGAGGGTACAGAGGCGTATCCATGAACAAATGCCGCGGTCCCTGTAAAGCGTCGACTGCTTTCGGCTCCTTTCGAAAGAAGATTTAATGAATAACCTCTTGGAAGGTTCAGCCTTGCAAAATGTGATGGCATGGACGGAGTATATGTGCATTGGTGGGGAACAGAAGAATTTAATTTTAGAAGACGAACAAGAAATAATAAATTGCACTAGCTATAAATATCTAGGAACAGCAGTTACACAAGATGGTAGTCTAGATAAAGCGATAAGAGAAAGAAATAACCTGGGAAGAAAATCAATAGCATTGCTGAACAACATATTGTGGGACCAACAAATATCAAAACAAAATAAACATCGTATGTACAATACAATCGCGAAACCAATTACGTCATACGGGTGTGAAATATGGCCAATAACACAAAGAACAGAAAAGTTGTTGGAGGCTACTGAGATGGATTATTGGCGAAGAGCGGCAGGGAGGTCAAAACTGGAAAAAGTAAGAGTCGTCAGAATCCGAGATATAATGGGGGTACAGTGGTCTGTTGTTGACGACATAAAAACAAAACAGCTAAGATGGTTTGGACATGTGCAAAGAATGCCGGATAATCGACTCCCCAAGCAAATTTTGGGATGGACACCATATGGTCGTAGGCGAAGAGGAAGGCCTAGGTTGAGTTGGAGAGAAGGCACCAATCGGGCAATGAGAGACCGGGAATTGGAAGAAGAATCTTGGTCGGATCGAGACCAATGGAGACTAGGGATCGGAAGACGTAGGATAACGTTATGAACCGATTTATATATATATATATATATATATATATATATATATATATATATACATGGACGGAACAAGATCTTGTGGCGACCGAGAAAGCGTTGAGTGGTGTAATAGCAGTCACTCTAATGTGCAAGATTATGAAAAGAAGAACATTTTTAGATTTAAAAATTTTTACGTTTTCTTACAGGTAATATTATTCTTAAACATCTATAGTGGAAATTACAGTTTCTTTGCTAATTGGCTACAGATTTCTTGAGACTCTTTATACCAGCAGGTTTTGAACGTAGCCGTTGGATCAACAGCTATTCTTGATCTGACTTCGATCTGGTATTTTGGTACTTCAGCGCAAGACCACCTTACTTGTTACTTGTCCCCAAAAACGTGTTCGTTTCACCTCACACTGATATCTTAACACTGATGACGATTAATGATTTGTAAACAAGCATACTGATTAATTGATAATAAATAGTTACGTGTATTTTCAATGTGTTCACACACGTAGAATCACGTACAGTCGGATAACGAACCGTGAACATTTTCCCTACAGAGATTTACACAAACCAAAAGATAGAATAAAAAAAACGGTTTGTAATGTAATAAAAATAATAAATTTTTCTCCAAAATGAAATGAATATTTATGTTATTTTGAATGTTCATCCTCTTCATTCACAGCACTTAATGAATAATTGCTAAACTTTCACTTGTAAAAACTTACTTTGTTTTTTCCCGTACGCGTTTCGGCGTATGTTCGCCTTCCTCAACGAGGTGTGATGATGAGGTATCACACCTCGTTGAGGAAGGCGAACATCACGCCGAAACGCGTACGGGAAAAAACAAAGTAAGTTTTCGCAAGTGAAAGTTTAGCAATGAATATTTATGTTTTAGATAAACGGTTGACCAAATGTTTTGTACATTTATTATGCGATCTGTTTTAAAACAAAACAATAAGCTTAACCGTGAACTGGATATGGAAAGAATCACTAGTTCAATGATTAATTTCCTGATTGCTAAATAATGTTAGTTTTGATCTTTATATGAAAATAAGGGCTGTTGGGGGAATCTTCATGTGGGGGGGGGGCTGTTGTCTAGCATACATCGTGTACGCTTCTACCCTTTTCACGTAGCTTTCACTGGACTGCGCATCGGTTTCTTTGGCTGTAAGAAGTAGAGGTGTGCTAAACTAGTATTTGAAAATAACAGGTACGAACAAAAGCGTTCCAAAAAATAACACGTACAAATACCTGTTATTGTTATACGTATTATACATAGACCTGTATTATATAATTTGTTATATGAAATAAATTGAAACTAAAAGTATTAACAGTGTTACTTTACAATGTGACTTTATTAAGCTGTTACTGTTTAAAAGAAAATAAACAGGGTCCGCACCATAAAATCAAGGTGCGTTTTTCAGCCCCCAGATCGACTCAGCCTGTTGGAAATGAGTACCTGGGATAACATATAACATATACGGCTCACATAAGGCAGCCTACCCTGCCTACCCCTAAGCTACTTCGGTGGTACACATTTTTTTTAACTCCTAAAGGCAATGCCTTGTCGCTGTAGTCACGTCACTCTAACCCTTGCGATATTCTTCATTTCTCCATAGGACCCACTATTCACGACACTCATTGTGCTGCGGAAGTATGCAGTTCTGGGTCTTCCTTTGGGCTTCTTCCCCCACTACTTTGCCCTCAAAGATGTTAGTTAAAAAAGCACTATTGTCTGATCACATGCCCTATCAACTTAATCTTCCTCACCTCTATACTCCTAAGCAGTGTTCTATTCTCATTTATTTCCTCTAAGATCTGTTCATTCGTCTTCCTATCTGTCCAACTAGTTTTTGTCATTCTCCGCCAAATCCACATCTCCATTGCCTGAAGTCTGTCACTCTCCACCTTCTTCCCTAAGGTCCACGATTCACACCCGTAAGTTAAAACACTCCACACAAATACCTTAACAAACTGTTTGTGGTACACATGGGAGCCATTATTATTATTACATTGGGAGCCTACGTACAGAATACAAATACTTGTGAACAAAACAACTCAGAAGGGAGTATTGGACGAAACAGACAGGGACAGAAACGTCCTAAATTGAAAAGAAGTTGTAGTGATGAATGGGTGTACTGTGGGAGTAACACACATGAAAACCAAATAGGCAAAGAAGTTATACCACCGACGTGAAAAAATATTGTATTCTATTCTATGGAAGTGAGGTCTGGCAAATGAAACCAAGAACAGAGCACGCGTTAAAAGCCATTCAAAGGACTCGCTGGAGAAAAACCGGGGAAGAAAATAAGAAGGGGAAAACGAAAAAGAAAGGACAAAGCGAAACGTGTGGAGTAGCAGATGACGTTAAGACCAAGTAATAGACTTAATAGAAACGTGTGGAGGAAGAGGAAAAGAGTCGACAGGCTACCTAAATAGATATTGAAATGAGCATCAGGAGGACGAAGAACACTGTGTTGATCAAGGACAAGCTGGCGTTAAGGAAATCAGAGAATTAATAGAAGATATGTGGAAGAGTTTTAAAGACGTCTCAGCGAGGAACAATACAAAATAAGTCAAGCCAAATATGTGCTCACGCTGACGGTGTTGTGATAGTAGCCAGATCAAGACAACGATTAGTTGAGATATACAAGGAGCTGAATCATAAATCCGCTGGAATGGGACTCAATGTAAATATCAGCAAAACTAAATACATGCTGATTTCTGTATCAGAAAGGAGAAGAAATCTATATAATTTATGCATAAGATAATTCATTTGATGCCGTTAATAAGTTCAGATACCTGGGTAACATGATGACATCAACACGACAAAACATGACAGGATACAAATAGGAAATAGGGCATATTATGCCAATAGCAGACTATTGAGAAGCAAACTGTTTAGTCACACCATGAAAGTAAAAAAATAGTAGACACTTATCAGACCGGTTGTTACTTATGGAGGCGAGTCATGGGCATTGATAAAAAAGTAAAAAGTAACACTAAGAAGGTTTCATAGAAACCTTCTTTAACCGGGCCTGACGTGTTTATGGCCCGTTTAAAGAAGATGACGAATGGAGAATTAGAAATAACTAGGAGATAGATGAGCTGTTGAATCACGAGGACATTGTAAGATTCATAAAGGCTCAAGAAATAGAATGGCTAGGTGACGTAGAAAGGATGGATGATCAGAGTATGCCAAAGCAAATCCTGAGGACGGAAGTCTATAAAAGCAGAAAGAAGGCCCGATCTAGGATAAGCTGGTTGGATGATGTGCTAGAAGATCTCTCACAGAAGAATGGATGTGAAGGGTTACACTGAGATGGAAATGGACAGGAGGCTTTGGAGATTTTTTGGAAGCCAGGGGTCACGTTGGGTTGTACTGCTAAAGAAGAAGAAGCAGAAGGACGACCGAGAAGACGATGGCTGCATGAAGTGGAAACAGATTAGGAAAGGATAGAGTTCAAGAACTGAAGATACCTGGCAGGAGAAATAAGTGAGTGGAAGCGAGGAAGTAAGGAAGCCAAAGTCCACGTAGGGCTGAAGCGCTTGGAAGAAGAAGAAGAAGAAGAAGAAGAAGAAGAAGAAGAAGAAGAAGAAGAAGAAGAAGAAGAAGAAGAAGAAGAAGAAGAAGAAGAAGAAGAAGAAGAAGAAGAAAACCTGCTCACCCGTGGAATAAGATAAGGCAAAGTCTAGGAATAGAGGACGTGCTAAATAAAATAAAATATGACTCTTTGGAAGCACTACACCCAACCGCCTGATTGATCTGCGTGTATAAGCCACGTAGAACATAGATCTCTGGGACATGAATAGGAAGGACCACATATGCTCATTACCACTCTGAGAAGACGATTATGATGATGAGCTATTCCGATCTGACTTGAGGATTGAGGGGGGAAGGACGACCGACAGACAAGCCAATATGTGCTCACGCTGACGGTGTTGTGATAGTAGCCAGATCAAGACAACGGTTACTTGAAGTATACAACGAGCTAAATCAAAAATCCGCTGGAATGGGACTCAATGTAAATGTCAGCAAAACTAAATACATGCTGATTTCTGCATCAGAAAGGAGAAGAAATCTACGTAATTTATCCATAGAGGATAACTCATTCGATGCAGTTAATAAGTTCATATACCTGGCTAACATAAACACGACAATACAGGATACAAATAGGAAGTAGGGCTTAATGTGCCAACAACAGACTATTGAGAAGCAAACTCATTAGTCGTAACACAAAAATAAAAAAATATGTGAGCTGCTTATCAAACCGGTTGTTACGTATGGAGCCGAGACATAGACATTGACAAAAAAAGGAAGAAGAAACACCAAGAAGAACTGAAAGAAAGATCGTAAGACGTGTTTATGTCCTTCGGTTAAAGAACATGACAAATGGTCTTTCCAACCATCATGCTTCAGATTCTCTGTAAATTCAGATTTGTGAATTTTTAAATTTTAGAATACTAATGCCATAAAAAACGGATCAAAATTTTGAAAAAATTGTAAGACTCTATCCCAGGTCTTAGGCTAAAAGTCAGTTTAAACTTAAATTCGAGTGCACTGTTTACTTTAAAATTGTTTAACTTTAGGGGCATCATAGCCCGAAAATTGTAATTTTAAAAAGTTGTAATAGTCTATGTAGACCACCAATTTACGTAGAATTTTATTTAAAATGTAGTCTCTGTGTCTTTAGTAATTTGACAAAATGAATATTTGTTAACGCCATTTGCAACTTTTGAACCGCCTTCAATCAGTTTGTAAGCTATGTTTGCAAAATATAAAAACTGTATGTAATATTATAAGTTATTCACATTTGTAAAAAGTATTACACACTGGTTTAGGCCTATAGATATTTATGAGACCATACATAAAGCATACGTGAAATTTACTTACAGCTTTAAAAAATTAAGTTTATTAATTTGATTTTGTCCAATAATAAAAATGTATATCGTTCAAAGTAGGAAGCGAGTTCTGAGACCAGGGAGCTTACTAGTAACATGTGAAACAAATCTATCAAAGCAATATGAAACGAAAGCGACCTTCCAAGGATTGGCTTACCTAAAAAAAAAAAAAAAAAAAAAAACTTAATTACTTATTTTAAACGGAAGTACGTAGACAAAGAAATAAAATTGAAAAATACTGTACGCGCAGTTTCATTTACTTTGACTCACACTTTCGTCCCGTGCTTACGAGGTAATGTATTTATTAATATAAATATAACTGAAACTGGAAATTCAGTATTTCCTTGAATAAAATTGATTGATCTATTCGAAAAATTCGTGTGAATTGGTTACTTTGTTAACTTTAATCGATGTGCTTGTTGTCGGTGTTATTTGACCTTAAGTACCAGGCGCGAACCTAGGGGGATGATATGGGAGATGTATCCCTCCCGAAATCCGAAAATATTGGAGCAACAATTTTAAACTAGTTGCGGGTTTTTTTTTAATGTAATTAAGTGAAAAGGCTGACAAACATATTTTTTAACAAAATTATTTAACATCATTTTACGTGCTGTAAAATTTATATCCACAACCCTGTTGGCTACATTTATATCCACAGCAATTATAAACATGCTGGTAACCCTCACTTTGGTTCACTTTCCTAATTTTAACGTTCTCTTTAAAGTATTTATATTCCAGAGAAAGGTATTATTAGGCTTGCAACACAAACTGGAACCCTATCTCGTGTATGTTTTTAATTTATTTTAATGAAATTAGTGAATTACAGCTATTATTTGCCTATTAGTTTTAATTTATGGTACGATTTTCATTATAACATGAGAAAAACAATACTCTAAGAAAACGATATGTAGTTGACCCCCTCCCCCCCAGAAATGAAATCTGAGGTTCGCCCCTGTTATGTACTGAATAAAACGGAACGTATTCCTACTCAACTTAATTGACTTAAAATATATTTATATTTTATGCACACATTTATCGTTCCAAAAGTAAGAGGGGGTGAGGGAGAGGAGAGATAGACAGACAGACTTTGTGTGTGTGTTTTGTGTAGTTAACATACCAAGAAGATCAAGTTTGTTTTAGAAGAAATCGGGGATCAGAAGAAGTCATATTGTCGCTGTAAATAATTATGGAGAAAACTCTGAGACTGAACAAAGAACTCACGATTGCCTTCGCTGATGTCAGAAAGTCATTTAACAACACTAAATGGAAAGTAAAGTTTAAAGTTCTCAGAGATGTAAACGGGTAGATCCTGCAACTCTACAAGAAACAGAGCTCTCTCAAGCCGGGATAGACTCAGAGCAAAGATATCAAAAGGCGGTAGACGAGGGTGTGGATTATCCCCACTACTATTTAACCTGTATGTACAGTACGCAGTGGAGGAGCTCATGGAAACTAGCAAAAACGGAATATTCTTCGTATTGTTTAAATTAACTGTTTTCCGATCTTTAATTATTCTGTAATTTATTTCTTTGCAATCTGTGCCGCTTTCAGAACATGTTGTTCCAAGTTATTCATATTCAGTGAACGTTTTTTCTAACATTAGTTTTCCAAACTGTGATTAATATAAAACTTCATTAAAATTTTTGTAATTTATTTAATTTACTTCTTAAGCTACTTCGGGGGTACACATGCCAGCCATTATTATATATTATTTAATTTTAAAAACTCTTGAAAATAATACTAAATTTAAAAGTGATACTGATAATACAAGTATGACCACGAACACTTAATGTATCTAATTGGCCAAATCTACAATGTTATGCACAATAAACAGCACTAAATCATGAGGCCCATAATGTCTTGATATGAATTAGTTGGATCACCTCTACGTTGTAGTGAAGTCCTTTTTCGCGTTTTTGGCAGAATATGTAATAAAAAATTTAAAATATAACGTGATTCCCGAAAACCACATCTGTGTGTGTGTGTTTCTTTTAACAAATAATTAAGCCTTCTAAGACTTATTTATAATTTTAATTTCAGCAGCACTATCGAGTGGATCTGCGGTCTTTACTTTTCTCTTCTTTAGTTAACCCAGCGATAAAATCTACTGATAGTTTCTTGGCGTATCTAAATCCTCGAAAGTGACGAGGTGGTTCGATATTTGAACTATAACACAGCGGAAGGAGATCCAATATTAACAAATACCCGGGATGTTCACTTGACTATTCGTTTCTTCACTAGGTACCTGAAGAAACTGTATGACTGTAAGACATGTGAATGACTGTATGTCATTCCTGAATAAAATTTTCTTATTTTATCAACAGAATTATGTCAATATATCAATAAATATCGAGGATTCAAATAATACTGTTACTCTTCGTATTGTTTAAATTAGCAGCCATCCTTACTATTTCTTTTATGAATTTGCTAACTGCTGTAATTTTTATTGTTCGACTAAGCTTTTCGTCATCACTAACATCATCAGGTCTTAAACAACGACATCATCAGGTTGTTTAAGACCTGATGATGTCAGTGATAACGAAAAGCTTAGCCGAACAATAAAAATTATAGCAGTTAGCAAATTCATAAAAGAAATAAAAACGGAATAATATTTAATGGCAAATGTTGTGAAATCACCCGTTTAACAGATGACATTGCGCTTTTAGGAAACAACGAGGAAGAATTACAGAATTCACTTCACCAAATGAACAAGATCCCAAAAGATAAATGCGACACGACTGTAAATAAGGAAAAAACAAAAGTCATGAAATTTTTTAGAAGTAGAAACAAAAGGCTGGGATATTTCTAGACGGCGGGAGCCTAGTCCAAGTTAATACCTTTAAATATCTTGGGAGCTGCACAAGTTAAATGTAGAACTGCACAAGCAAAAGAAGCATTTTTCAAGAAAAGATCTCTTCTGCCGTCCAGAAACATTTCCCTGGAAACCAGGAAGAAATTCATAAAAAATTTCCATTTGGAGCATATGCACATATGGCTCAGAAACGTGGAACCTGAGGAAATTATAAAGAAGCTACCTTGAATGGGAGGGAGGGGAAGGTCCAGACAGGACTATATAGATGAAGTAAAAGGAGAAAGAGGGTATGTAGTGATTAAGATAGTGTCTTTGGAAGGGAAGACATTACAAGCCTACCAACCTCTGGGAAGCCTTTGGGATATGGATATGGTGCTGGAGGAGGACGTAAAGAATACCATGGACAGAAAGAGTGACTAATGGTGAGGTACTGAAAAGAGTGAATGAAAGAAGGATTCTATTTAAAACCACTGCGGAAAGGAAATGCACTATGATTGCTCCACCTGCTACGCCATCAAACTGGTCCACCATCATGATCGAGGGAATGATTAAGGGACATAATGGGAAGGGTAGGTCCAGACAGGACTATATAGATGAAGTAAGAGGAGAAAGAGGGTATGTAGTGATTAAGATAGTGTCTTTGGAAGGGAAGACATTACAAGCCTACCAACCTCTGGGAAGCCTTTGGGATATGGATATAGTGCTGGAGGAGGACGTAAAGAATACCATGGACAGAAAGAGTGACTAATGGTGAGGTACTGAAAAGAGTGAATGAAAGAAGGATTCTATTTAAAACCACTGCGGAAAGGAAATGCACTATGATTGCTCCACCTGCTACGCCATCAAGCTGGTCCACCATCATGATCGAGGGAATGATTAAGGGACATAATGGGAGGGGTAGGTCCAGACAGGACTATATAGATGAAGTAAAAGGAGAAAGAGGGTATGTAGTGATTAAGATAGTGTCTTTGGAAGGGAAGACATTACAAGCCTACCAACCTCTGGGAAGCCTTTAGGATATGGATATGGTGCTGGAGGAGGACGTAAAGAATACCATGGACAGAAAGAGTGACTAATGGTGAAGTACTGAAAAGAGTGAATGAAAGAAAGATTCTATTTAAAACCACTGCGGAAAGGAAATGCACTATGATTGCTCCACCTGCTACGCCATCAAACTGGTCCACCATCATGATCGAGGGAATGATTAAGGGACATAATGGGAGGGGTAGGTCCAGACAGGACTATATAGATGAAGTAAGAGGAGAAAGAGGGTATGTAGTGATTAAGATAGTGTCTTTGGAAGGGAAGACATTACAAGCCTACCAACCTCTGGGAAGCCTTTGGGATATGGATATAGTGCTGGAGGAGGACGTAAAGAATACCATGGACAGAAAGAGTGACTAATGGTGAGGTACTGAAAAGAGTGAATGAAAGAAGGATTCTATTTAAAACCACTGCGGAAAGGAAATGCACTATGATTGCTCCACCTGCTACGCCATCAAACTGGTCCACCATCATGATCGAGGGAATGATTAAGGGACATAATGGGAAGGGTAGGTCCAGACAGGACTATATAGATGAAGTAAGAGGAGAAAGAGGGTATGTAGTGATTAAGATAGTGTCTTTGGAAGGGAAGACATTACAAGCCTACCAACCTCTGGGAAGCCTTTGGGATATGGATATAGTGCTGGAGGAGGACGTAAAGAATACCATGGACAGAAAGAGTGACTAATGGTGAGGTACTGAAAAGAGTGAATGAAAGAAGGATTCTATTTAAAACCACTGCGGAAAGGAAATGCACTATGATTGCTCCACCTGCTACGCCATCAAGCTGGTCCACCATCATGATCGAGGGAATGATTAAGGGACATAATGGGAGGGGTAGGTCCAGACAGGACTATATAGATGAAGTAAAAGGAGAAAGAGGGTATGTAGTGATTAAGATAGTGTCTTTGGAAGGGAAGACATTACAAGCCTACCAACCTCTGGGAAGCCTTTAGGATACGGATATGGTGCTGGAGGAGGACGTAAAGAATACCATGGACAGAAAGAGTGACTAATGGTGAAGTACTGAAAAGAGTGAATGAAAGAAGGATTCTATTTAAAACCACTGCGGAAAGGAAATGCACTATGATTGCTCCACCTGCTACGCCATCAAACTGGTCCACCATCATGATCGAGGGAATGATTAAGGGACATAATGGGAGGGGTAGGTCCAGACAGGACTATATAGATGAAGTAAGAGGAGAAAGAGGGTATGTAGTGATTAAGATAGTGTCTTTGGAAGGGAAGACATTACAAGCCTACCAACCTCTGGGAAGCCTTTGGGATATGGATATGGTGCTGGAGGAGGACGTAAAGAATACCATGGACAGAAAGAGTGACTAATGGTGAGGTACTGAAAAGAGTGAATGAAAGAAGGATTCTATTTAAACCACTGCGGAAAGGAAATGCACTATGATTGCTCCACCTGCTACGCCATCAAACTGGTCCACCATCATGATCGAGGGAATGATTAAGGGACATAATGGGAAGGGTAGGTCCAGACAGGACTATATAGATGAAGTAAGAGGAGAAAGAGGGTATGTAGTGATTAAGATAGTGTCTTTGGAAGGGAAGACATTACAAGCCTACCAACCTCTGGGAAGCCTTTGGGATATGGATATAGTGCTGGAGGAGGACGTAAAGAATACCATGGACAGAAAGAGTGACTAATGGTGAGGTACTGAAAAGAGTGAATGAAAGAAGGATTCTATTTAAAACCACTGCGGAAAGGAAATGCACTATGATTGCTCCACCTGCTACGCCATCAAGCTGGTCCACCATCATGATCGAGGGAATGATTAAGGGACATAATGGGAGGGGTAGGTCCAGACAGGACTATATAGATGAAGTAAAAGGAGAAAGAGGGTATGTAGTGATTAAGATAGTGTCTTTGGAAGGGAAGACATTACAAGCCTACCAACCTCTGGGAAGCCTTTAGGATATGGATATGGTGCTGGAGGAGGACGTAAAGAATACCATGGACAGAAAGAGTGACTAATGGTGAGGTACTGAAAAGAGTGAATGAAAGAAGGATTCTATTTAAAACCACTGCGGAAAGGAAATGCACTATGATTGCTCCACCTGCTACGCCATCAAACTGGTCCACCATCATGATCGAGGGAATGATTAAGGGACATAATGGGAGGGGTAGGTCCAGACAAGAGTATACAGGTGAAATAAAAGGAGGAATAAAGTTTGTTAACGATGGAGAAGAAATAGAGACAGAAACAGAAAATATAATTACTATAACGGCAGCAGAAATAAGGAAAGCAGTGAACTCAATGAAAAACAACAAAGCATCAGGCCCAGGAGGGTTAGTAGCGGAACTAATAAAGTACGGAACCGAAAAACTTATGAGAATGATAGGAAGAATGTTTGAGAAGGTTATAAATGGAGAAGATTTACCGGCGGAATGGAAAGAGGCACGAATTACATCGATATTTACAAAGGACAATAGAAAAGACTGCGAAAACTATAGAGACATAAGTGTCATAGCAACAATGGGAAGGCTGTATGGTAGGGTGCTAAGAAATAAAATGGAAAATATAGAGGGAAAGATTGGAGAAGAACAAGCAGGTTTTACAGCCGGGAGATCATGCGTAGACCAGATATATACAGTCAAACAGATCATAGAAAAGAAAAAAGCGAAGAACAGGGAAGTACATGTAGCGTTTATCGACCTTAGAAAAGCATATGATACAGTACCCAGACAAGAAATGTTTAGAGCTCTATCACAATTGGAAATACCGAAAGTCCTGATGCAAGCGGTAAACAATCTATATAAAAACAACAACATACAAATTAAAGTAGGTAACAATATTGTTTGTAGGTTTAAAACATCCAAAGGGTTATTGCAAGGTTGCCCAACATCACCCACGCTGTTTTTATGATATTTTTAGAATATGCATTAACCATGTGGAAACAGAAATGCCATGGAATGGGAATACCGATACGAAATGAACACCTGTACACACTGTGTTTCGCCGGTGACCAGGTAGATATAGCCCAGGGTGAAGAAAATCTAAGCTACATGGTCAGAAAGCTGAAGGAAGAATACACAAAGATGGGATTGGAAATAAACATAAAAAAGACTGAATACTTGGCAATTAGAGATGAAGAAACAACAGATTTAGAAGTAGACGAAAATGTTAAAATTAGAGGAACAGACAAATTCAAGTACCTAGGATTCACACTGAGTACACAAGGAACAACGGAAGAAGAAATAAAAAGTAGATTAGGGCAGACTAGAATAGGGATAAGACAACTACACAGTGTTATATGGGACAAAAATGTAAAAGCACAAAAAAATTATATATCAGACCATAGTCCAAAGCATTATGACGTATGCAGCGGAAGTATGGGTTATTAACAAAAAGAATGAAAGAAAGATTCTTGCAACGGAGATGGAATATTGGAGGAGGTGCTGTGGACTAACGAGAGCAGACCGAATAAAAAAAGAGGAGATCAGAGAAGAATGGAAACGGAAAGAAGTGTAATTGACTACATTGAAGAAAAAAGATTGGTGTGGTACGGTCATGTCCGGAGAGCCCAAAATAGGTGGATCAACAAAGTGACGGAATGGAGTCCATTAGGAAGGAGAAAAAGGGGAAGACCGAGAAGATCTTGGAGGGACGAAGTGGATGAATCTATGCAACGTATAGGACTTGAGGAAGGACAATGGGAACATCGGGAGAATTGGAAAGCCAGGTTGAAGGAAGGGAGACGACAATAGCTGTAGCAACCCCATTACACACACACATATATATAAAGTTTGTAGTGATTAAGAGCCTGTCTTCGGAAGGAAAGAAAATTCAAGCCTACCAGCCTCTTGGTTGAGGAAAAGATAAAAATGCATATCCTACAAAAAAAAAACAGTTGAATCGATTAATTCTAAGAGAACGAAATATAAATTAAAAGAATTAATAACTACCGGGCTATTGAGCCCTAGTCGATTAGTAGCCCACCAGAGACCTTCTTTAGTAGTAAAGGTGTTCGACGCGGGCTGGTAGGCCGAACCTACTACAAGTAAAAGCAACCACCTCAGTTAGTGGAAAACAACGTTTAGTGAAAGAAAATGACATCAACATCAACCAATCGACCACTGCCCAATAGCCTAGTAGTTATTAACTCTTTTAATATTGATTGCGACCATGATAGCCTCAATAATAGACACGAAGTTTAATTTATTACTATTGAGACTACTCAAGCCTAGAATAGATATGAATGGAAATGGTAGCTGGAACTTTCATACGTCAGAACGCCTTATGATCTGATACGTAAGTTAATTATTCGATATTTAAGTATCTATAAATTATGTTTTCTCGCCATTAAATCGAATTCTTGAGAAAAGGCGGCTATTTGCGTATTTTCAATAGACATATATGAGATCCAGTACACTGTTAATTAATTTATTTATTACATTATTAATTTTATGCACTAACTGTAAGCTGTAGTGCGAAGCTTTCCGATAATAGGGCTACCCGTAAAGCTGTTTACCACAGTTTTCGCATTAAATCTATGAATAAGTTATAGCACTTTCAAACTTCGGTAATTAATGCTGTTTCACATTCATAGCGTAATTTCTTTGAAATGAGGTGGGCGCAGACAGACATTAAGCCTATTAAAATATAATTCTAATGCACACTCGGTGTACGATGACGAAGACGGGAGACGACTCCGCGCCGAATTTTCTGCTTTCCGCACAATTGTTTCAATAGTTTACGCCGACTATGTGATTTCGTGTACGTCCGTTATTCTAACCGTTTAAGTGCAAAGGCCATGGCCGTGTGAGTAGCTCGGCCGTAACGTGTGCGCTGAACGTCTTTGATCGATTCCCGGCGTATGCCTGTGTGCCCCACCCATCGTACGCGCTGATTCTGTCTGAAACGATGTGTTAACCGTTATTTAATGTCCACTCGTCTTTACTGTTATTGTAGTGATGTTTTGTTTTTGTTTTCTGAACATCTAAACTCGGATTAAATAAATGGAAGTTCCCAACGTTTATCGTCCTTTTTCGTTCATTTAGTTACACAGGTTTTTCGTTAGCAACAATGTCTGACATATTACTGCTAGACGTAACTTAGTTGTTATCGCGTTCCCCCAAGTCGAGTCAATAAATTTCTCTTTCCCGAAGCAAGCAGTGCAATAATGCAGCTTACGGGCTTTGACGTGTGTATACTCACCTGTTGAAATGGCGTGACGTGCAGTGAAACATGTGCTTACTGCTGTTGTTGTTGGTGTTAGTATTATTGTTTAAGTTTTCGCTAGCATTGTTAGTTAGTTACTTTTATCATTGCATTGAATATTAGCTTGCTATTAGATATCTTTTGTATTATTTGTAATCCAATACTCATTACTTTTAAATTTTTTTTATACGCCATGACATACCATGGACATGTTTGTTTAAAAGACGGGATATATATATAGGCTGCTATCTTAAAACGTCTCCTAATAATAATGGGCACTAAGCAAATTAGTAAATATCAATACTTAGGAACGACCTTGAATAAAGAGCACATTGGTAATGTTAAGGTGAATAAGCGAATAGAAATGGCAATAACTGCAAGGAAAGAGGGCTCACCGATAAAAGCTTGGATCCAAGTTCGAGGGTACATACGTTGACATGTTACGCCCTGTCCGTCTCACTCAACAGCGCAGAAACTACTTGAATGATTAAAAAACAGACATGAATAGAATTAAGAATTTTGAATTCTGAAAGATCCGCTGAGCAATGACAATTGGCAACCTCCACCGGGAGACGGTACCGTAAGTATAGGTAAAAATGCTTCCTGCTTGAGATGTAAGTCTGTATTTGGACCAGGTTACATGGGGGTCGTATTAAAATAGTAATAACTGCACACAAATTTTATTTTCTTCTTGAAATTCACAGCGTCTGTTAAAATGTTACTGTTTGGTCCTAATTTTGCTAGTATGTTATTCACGTCCTGTACTTCCTTCATCTGGTCTCTGATGTTCTCCCTCCTTAGTATTACAGCCTTCCTTGGAGATTGCCTTACTGCACAACGTTAAATGCCGTTAAATGCCTCACGCCTCATATCATTCACTTCCACTATTCTAACCTCTTTAGAAACATTATTCACCAACTATTATTTATCGGTGTTCCGCTTGGTATGTGGGTCTGTGGTTTCTATTCCTAAAATTTTCACCTATCTATTTTCATTCTTCCTTTCTAAATACTCAAACCACGCATTCTCTAACTAAAGATTCAACTACAATCTGATCTAATAATGTAGACTGTTGTCATTGAGTATATTACACTTACTAAACGTGAATTACTAAGACTAAAATAAAAATTATTATTAGTATTATTATTGGTGTCGTTGAGATTGTTGTTTCAAGTAAATTGTAAATTTAGTTAATGCAGTAAAACTTCTAAGTAACAAAATCGTCCATCTACCACATTTTCTCTGTACACCATGAAATTTTAGTAAAAATTCAAAAAAAAATATTATGCCTTTACATAAGGAAATTTAAACTTATCAATAACTTTCACAGTGAAATTGGGGTAAATATCCAGTTTTTAATTTCTACTAAATAACAATAAAATTAATTCCCATTCAGTTTTATAATTTGGTGAATAACACATTTCGTTTCCTGTTTAGTGCAGAAATGATGCTATCAATCACCTGTCGCATTACATAATTACTAATACAATTGTTTTTATCTTTAACCGTGTGTATAACGATTAACATATATCTACTAACGTTACTTACGTTTGAACTGCCAGATTTCACATTCTGCGTCACGATTCCCAGTCTGTTTACTGGGAATCCATTATAAGGGTTAAGAATGTATCTGTCTGCATTTACTCTAACAGAAGCTTGAAAAAAACTAAATTAAATTTTCATTCTTCTAATTCCTATAGTCTACAAATAATAAGTGAGCAAATACAATATGTCCGAATTATATCATTCGACAGTAACTGTATCTAAAACTAAACGTACTGGAAGGTAATAAGAATTGTAACAACTAATCGAAGCGTATAAACTTATAGAAACCAGAAATATCAGAAAATACAATTAGTCTCAGGATACAAACGTTCCAGGAAGAATGGAATCGTGTTATCTTAATATAAATAAAAGTCATTGTATGTATGTATGTGTGTATGTTCCACATCTCCTCCTAAAGCACTGGACCGATTTCAACCAAACTTGGCACAAATATTTTACGCAACGGGAGAACCAACATAGGATAGACGTTATTTCGATACGATGCTTTGGGGGGTCCTTTGGGGTCTTCCACATCTCCTCCTAAACCACTGGACCGATTTCAACCAAACTTGGCACAAATATTTTACGCAACGGGAGAACCAACATAGGATAGGCGTTATTTCGATACGATGCTTTGGGGGGTCCTTTGGAGTCTTCCACATCTCCTCCTAAACCACAGGACCGATTTCAACCAAACTTGGCACAAATATTTTACGCAACGGGAGTACCAACATAGGACAGGTGTTTTTTCGATACGATCCTTTGGGGTCTTAAAAAAAAAACTATTTGATCTGGTTACCATGGCAACCCAATAGAATACATTCTGGTTGCCATAGCATCGGTGGAAGCCTCCCGCGTAGGGAACAGCTCGGCTAACGCTACTTTAGACCACGGCCTAACAGCTCGGCTAACGCTACTTTAGACCACGGCCTAACAGCCCGGCTAACGCTACTTTAGACCACGGTCTAACAGCCCGGCTATCGCTACTTTAGACCACGGCCTAACAGCCCGGCTAACGCTACTTTAAACCACGGTCTAACAGCCCGGCTAACGCTACTTTAGACCACGGCCTAACAGCCCGGATAACGCTACTTTAGACCACGGCCTAACAGAACGGCTAACGCTACTTTAGACCACGGCCTAACAGCCCGGATAACGCTACTTTAGACCACGGCCTAACAGCTCGGCTAACGCTACTTTACACCACGGCCTAACAGAACGGCTAACGCTACTTTACACCACGGCCTAACAGCCCGGCTAACGCTACTTTAGACCACGGCCTAACAGCCCGGCTAACGCTACTTTAGACCACGGCCTAACAGCCCGGATAACGCTACTTTAGACCACGGCCTAACAGAACGGCTAACGCTACTTTGAACAATGTTGACGTCGGCCGTGATAGCTTTAGATCAAAGTTAACGAGGTTTCATCAAATTATTCGTTAAAAGTCACAGTATTTTTATCGACGTTTAGACACTAATGGCACAGAGATGTTGACACATTGATAAAAATATGTTTCAAATTCTGTACAACAATTTTAAAGAACATTTTCGTCAGTGTTCAGTTCATGGTCGCTACAATACGAAATACAAAGCAGCAAGAGTATTTGAAGCGCTTAAATATGAAAGTAATAATCCCAACATCTGCAAATGTAACAGACCGCATCAATATGATAAGACCGATTAAGTTAGGCTTTAACAATACTCCCTTAGTCGGTAAAACCCAAAAAACAAATGTCACAACAAACCGTAGTTGAACGTTACCATAAAAACATGAAGAAACTTTATATACTGAAAAAAATGTCAGTAATAAGATGGTATATCGTTGTTTGAAAAGTGCCTGGAAATTTACCGAAGGAAAATAAACTGTTTATACGATTTAAAGACATACTGAAAGAAATATCTTACTATTGTCTTTAAAAAAAACATTCGAAATAGAACAAGTGGAACCTTTCTCCTCGTGTTCCGGAATGTACCAATGAATAAAATTACATCCACTGGACCTACGTGAGATTTCAGACGTTAGCAGAATATCATCAAAGGTTAGCAGCACGCTTATAGAAGGTAAAAAAGGTAACATGATGTTGCATCACTATAAACGGTGACTGTTGTAAAACTGAATGCAAAGATTGCAAACGAATTTTATGCAGATTAGGTAAAAAATACGTTTTAAACACTACAATGCGTATATAAGACTAAACAGCTACACACCCTGCGTAAATATAGAACATAAATCCCCATATGTAATAACGTGACCTAATAAAACATACCACAAAAACCACGATTATGATAGTACAACCACCACCACAAACCTCACGTAGCAGTCAACCCCGTTATTGCCCACGAATAGCAAAACCTAACCATGCACAATCATTTAACTAGATAAGGCGACGTGGCTGACGATGGATGTATAGCACATGAAACAGATATTCACCGGAACCCCATAATAATATTATTTAATTATTCCGTCAAGAAATGCAATTGTGCTCTAAGTGTACACACACACACACCATGAGTCCGCGCGTGTATCCATGTGTGTGTGTATGCCCGCGCGCGTGTGTATTGGACTGAAGACTCAAACTACAACCTACAATATGATGTTCGTAGTACGAACATCTTTGCAGTTTGACCACCTTTTCTGTTTCAGACGACACAAATTCCGAGTGTGACACCAGAAAGAATTCCACATCGACAGGGAAATTTCACCCTTATACGAGGGCTACCTTTTAAGTTTTTACAAAGACAATAAAAGAAAAAACATTTTTTGATACAAATCGTTTTATTGTTTCTCAAAATATTTGCCTTTGAGATTTACACACTTTTGCATGCGTTCGAACCAAGTCTCGAAACATTTTTTCCACTCTGATGTTGGTACCTCAGAAATATGGTTTTGGAAGGATTCAACAGCTTCTTGAGGTGATGAAAATCGCTATCCACGCATTTTTTGTTTGACATTCGGGAACAAAAAAGAAGTCGTTTGGCGATAAATCAGGTGAATACGGGCAATAAGGCATTAATTCGATGTTTTCCTCCTTCAAATAATCAATTGTTTGACGTGTTGTGTGAGAGCTGGCATTGTCGTGATGAAGAATGATGCGACGTTTTCGGTTGTTTTCTGATTTCATAGAAGACTTGTGGCAAACAAATTGTTGTATACCATTCAGCATTAACTGTTCTTCGATCCTCTAAAGCAATGGTCGCGACATGTCCAGTGTAAGCAAAAGAGCAAGCGATCATTTTCTTGGAAGTGCTTCGTGAACGAACCACTTTTGTTGGCTTCGGTTCATCTTGGAACACCCAAACAGTTGATTGTTGCTTAGTTTCCGGCTCGTACGAATATATCCAAGTTTCGTCTCCTGTTACGATGTTGTATACGGATTTTCCATTTCCTCGTTCGAATTTTTGGATCATTTCCTTACACCAATTGACACGAGCCTGTTTTTGAGTTTCGGTCAAATTATGCGGAATCCATCGGGAACAGATCTTTTTAACAGATAAAAATCGAATGTACTGCAGTCTTCGATATGCCTAAGGATGCCTCTATCTCACGGTAAGTCACATGCCGATCTTCTTTAATCATGTTGTGCACAGCATCGATGTTTTTGGGAACAACAACCGATTTAGGTCGACCTTCACGAAACTCATCGCTGACTGAAGCACGACCACGGCGAAATTCCGCAAACCAATTGTAAACAGTCTTTTCTGATGGTGATTGATTACCAAAAGTTGTACGAAGCGATTCGAGGCATTGTTGTTGAGTTAGGCCTTTATTAAAATCGTAAACAATCATCCAACGAAAACCTTCACATGGGCCAATATCTGAGCTGCAATTGTTTTACAAATAACATATGACAAATTTTTCAACAATGATAATGTCACATCTCACTAGCGCCATCTAGTGGTCGTTTGTAAAGACTTAAAAGGCAGCCTATTACATTTAATGTAAAAACATTAAATTAATTAAACATTAAACATTAAATTATTTAAATTAATTAAACATTAAATTTAATGCCTAAACATTTAATGTACACAAATGTACGTTCTTTAAAGCCACTACCCGATGGGTGATTTCTTAGGGTAAATACTCTATCCGGACTGCTTCCATCGTAGGCCTAATATTTATATTTTTCTAGCTTGACGTATCGATCGCTGGACTCAGGTATCGTCCTCAGAAGCTGCGAGTGGAGGTTGAAAGACCTAACAACTATATGCGCGCGCGCGCACACACACACACACACACACAATTTAGTACAAAACGAAATGTGCGCCTGTTTATTGTGTGACACACACACACACACACACACACTTATGTATGTATCTATATGTATTTTATATCAATATTCTGATAATGGAGAAAAATCTCCAAAACGTGCATAAGCCAAAACAATAAAACATACATTTTCAGAACAAATAATTTACTATTGTAATGATATATCATAAGTGAAAACATCATAAGATCAAAAGTTACCCTAAATTATATATTCGTATATAGGCCTAAACAAATAAGTTTGTAAATTATATGAACAGTTGGTTAGTTAGTTACTTATCCACTTTCATAGATCTGTACGTAAACGCGTATGCATTATACACACAAACAAGCGCGCGCGCGAAATAGAGAGGGAGCGATGGAAGATAAATTAGCAACCTAGGCCTATACATACTGTAGTTCAGTTCTGTAATGGGAGCGTGTCCATGTGTATAAGATTCAGTTGCTCTGTAGGATGCCACCGCACAGCGTTTTAGCCGAGTCTCCAGAGAGGTAGCAAACGTCAGGCCAACACAGAACCGTCGACGTCACATCCCTGCAGAGGCTACGTACTGTACTTCAATGTGTCTGGCGAGCATCGGTGCTTAGACAGTACAACGCGTAACGTAACTGGATAACGTCCGGAATTTTATCAATCCTTAAAACAGGCTTACTAATGCTAACTTAATTATCCTACGTGTTAAGTGTCAGTTACACGCAGCTAGTCAGCTGACAAGTGTTTATATTGTTTAATAGCATGCTCCCTGAGCTGCAGAGCTCGCTTACTATTTTCAAAGAAGTATATTTATTATTAGATAATAAGTATATCACGCGAGGAGTAAAGCAAGGAGATGGGTTAGCCCCAACACTATTTAATATTGCGCTGGAATATGTAATTACAGGCTTATCAATAAATAGCTCCAATCTGTTAACAAACAAAAAAAAACTGTACAGATGACATTAACATCATGTCAAGACGGATCGCGGCAGCTAAAGAAATATTTCTGGAGCTTAAAAACAAAGCCAAGGAAGTTGGGCTAGCCATAAATATAGATACAACAAGAATGCTTATCCAAACAAGAAGGGACCAGGTTCATAACAACATTGAGATAGAGGAGGACACAATTGAAGTGGTGGTCAATTTCACGTATCTCGGAGTGAACCTACCAAAGACTGGATCAGAGGAGCCGGAGATCCAAAGACGGACCACCATGGCTAACAACGCATACTTCGCATTGCTGCCATCGTTCAGGCCTGGGGATGTGCACAGTGAAACAAAAATGAAAATATATAGGACTGTCATCAGACCGGTGCTATGCTACGGATGTGAGGCATGGACAATCACACAGAAAACAGCAGACATAGTAGACACGTTTGAAAGGAAAATCCTCAGACGCATTATAGGCCCAATACAAGAAAATGGCTCATGGAGACTGAAATACAACAATGAACTGTATCAAATATATAAAGAGATACCAGTCTCTGCTGGGTACATGGGAGGGAACGAGACCTAGAGGCAGACCGAGGAAGAGGTGGGAAGATGGCGTTGCAGAGGACGGAGGGACATGGGGATAAGAAACTGGAAGAGGGCTGCATTGGATAGAGTAGATTGGAGGCGGAGATTGGTGAAGGTCAGGGCCCGACTTGGGCTGTAGCGCTATAGGAGGAGAATATTTATTATTGGACACATTTTGATGTTAGATAATTTTTCAGTTATCATAAAAATTACAAAAATCTCGATTGCCCTAATATGTTTTGTTTAGTAATGTAACAATTGTAGAGAAATCGTACAATAAACGCTAAAAATTCCAGACATTCGGATTGTGTTAAAATTCCTTTTAGTCTAATGCGCACGTGAATTTTTACAATTTTCAAATTTTTGGGCCCTGTGGCCCCAAAAATTTTGAAATTTCCAAAAATATACTCTATATTCAGATTTTGGTTAAAATTGTCTATCATTTGATATCCCACATGGAATTAACGCTTTTATAAAACTTTTGCACGACCAAAATTTTGAAATTTCCAAAACTTACTACACTCAGGTTAATATTCCTTTTAATTTGATAAGCCACCTGAAATTTTGCTATTTTATAAAAATTTTCCACTTTTTGGCCTCCCGCGTCTCAAATTTTTGAAATTTTAAAAAACAAAACTAAATTCATAAAATAATGGCTCCCATGTATACCACCGAAGTACAGTAGTTTAGAAGTAGGCAGGATAGGCTGCCTAATGTGATCCGTACGGCATACAAAGAAGGCAGTGTGGCCTACGCTTCAGCCGCCCATTATTAAGCTAAATTCCTATTTTCATAAATTCAAATTAGTATTCCCTTTAATTTGATACCCCACATGGGCTTTTGTGGGGTTTTCAAAATTTTGGGCCACTCATATTTTTGTCTTCTCCCCTCTATTTTTGGGGGAACGATTTGTAGAGTAAAAATATGGACACCCATGACAAGTTTTACAAAAATCGGTTGATGCGTTCAAAAGTATAGTGAGACAAATGCCAACTGTCGAGAAAAAACTGTGAACCCGCTTCTGTCGTTCAGTTATGTTATGATTTGTGTTTAATGTAAAGTGGTAGTGTGAGTTTCTTTTATTAACATGATAATGTTCGATAATGTTTTTAGGCTGGGGGTCATTCCACAAAATGCGTGATGCGTCATCGAAAAATGTAACGCTTCCACACTTTCGATTCCCCACAGTCTAAAAATCTTTTGTTTACAAAACATTATCTTTGTTCGATGTTTCGGTTTCGTCGGTCGAAATTCTTTATGCGCGCGCGCGCGCGCGTGTGTGTGTAAGGGGGGAGAGAGAGAGAGATTTTTTTATCGTTCAAGTACTTTACTTGGGACAGAGAAAGATCTTAAGAATGGGCACGCAAGAAAAGTATTTACTATGCAATCACGGCCGGCGGTCAACATTGTTGATATCTATTACTAGCCAGGCTGTTAGGCTGTGGTCGACTGTTATTGTGGGTAGACGTTTCGGCCCCCACCATCGGATACCACCTTCAGTGGCAGAAAATCTTTGGCCGCCAATTCACCCGAGTACGGAAGTAGACTTCTCGGGACCAATACATATCCATCCCCCCCCCAAACCGGTCGGGGGCTCAAGCCCATCAAAAATTAAAGTATTTTCTTATTAAATTTTGAACTTACGTACTCCGTGTTATTATGTTTAATTTAAAATTATATATTTTAGTTTAATTATTATTGTTATTCCCACAGACTATGAATATCCCCATACTACTTTTGTATGATTAAAAAATATTACTGGTATTTTCATCTACTAAGTTGGCTCCTTCCCCCTCACCAATTACAAACTATAGAACCGCATCTATGCGAAATTAATTTGAAACAAGAGCTTCTTGCAACAAAGTGTTATCGTACTGTTAGCACTACATACTAGTGAAAGTAGTAGTTCAGTGGGCGTAATTATGAGCTGCTCAGGGGGGATGAGACTGGCTTGAAGGTTGGATTCCCCTTTTTTTCAATTGTTTTAACTGCAAATACTATAATTCCTCTAGTAATAGTAGTAGTTGTTGTTGTTATTGTTGTTGTTGTTGTTGGTATTGTTGTGAGAAATAGAATTAGTGTAGCTGTTGTTGTAGTTGTGTATTATTGAGTAGTAAGGTTAAAGTTGTAGTGTAGAAACGAATTAATACCAATTGTACAGCGTTATTAATTTAATGGCATTTATAGTAGGAGTAAGGGCAGCAGCAGTAGATACTATTCTTGATTTTCCTGTTATTGTTATAGTACATAAAACTGACATAAAATTTTTAAACACTTGAAAATACACCCCACATGAGGTATTACGCTGGGAGCCTTTACAGAATGTTAAAAAATGGCTTTCCCAATCCTAGTTGCATGTAAAGAATAATTAAGAATTTTTCACAAAATTGTGAAATGGAAAAATCATGCATGATCAATTTTTTTTTTAATTTATTGTAACTTAAATGCCTAAATCCTCAAGTTATGAATTCCTAAAACAACATTAGAGCGTTGCAAACCGAAGTGTAGATGACAGTAATTTGTACAAACACCCATTTGTAAGTTTTACCCACGAAGCACGTAATTGGAGTGAACAAAACTGCATAGAACGCTGCGCAATAACCTTTGTTTTCCTTCTGCCTACTCTTTACAAACTTTCCAACATTAATTTGATCATTCACATAAAAATTACAACTTCTTATACTTTGTATTCGTATTTTTTTATAATTAATACAAATTATTATTAATTAGAAAAACTATTTAATGTACAACCTAAATTTTTTCAGTCATAATTTGAGGAATTTTAATCACATGTTTAAACACACGATACTATGTAATAAGTTTCCGAACGTTATTATCCAGAGTAAGTAGAAATAATTAGCCAGCAACTAATATGGTGTCCATTATCAACGGTATTTACCAACGGCCGCACTGCAGCCGCACGCCGACAGTAATTAAATAACAATAAAAATCATTACTAATTAACGCACAGAAATTCAGTAGTGTACGATCCCTCTTAAAACAATTCCAGTTCGATTACATGTCATCGGTGTATTTTAAATATCACTAATTATTATTTTTTTTTAATAATATTACTGGTGTTGTCGTTAGCAACATCGACAACTCACTACGCTCAGCATCATCTTCAACATCATTCTTAGTCTAAAAGTCGATAACCACTCTAACGAATACAGTTACTTTTAATTTTAAACAACCATCAGATTTTAACTAATGTCAAAAATTAAAAACATTTTACGGAGAGGAAATACTGAAAAAATTCACAAAATGATTTGATTACCCCGTACACAATCAGTTGTCATTCTATTAACCTATCGTACCTACAAAATTTTTCCTGACAAATATTTATGAAATCATGCATGTTAGTACAGTAAATAATTCATGTAATTGAATGCTCAACCAAGCAAAAACAAGTTGTCGAAGTAACGCATTAATTAACACAGATTATATTTCAGTCTTTTAAGTTTAATTCTAGTACACATGCGCTTACTTGTTCATAGTGTTAAACATTATGTGAAGCTTAAAGTTAATTTTTAACAAACAGGAAAAGTACAAGTGCTGTCATTAATTTCCTCAAAGGTGTGTTCACGATTTCTGTCTGTCTCTCTCCACACGCACACACACACACACACACACACACACACACACACACACACACACACACACACACACACACACACACACGTATATACGTATATTTTAAAAAGTAAAGTCGTTCAGAAAACTGAATTTTTTCCTTGGCTGAATCATGTGCGTGTGCCGACTGGACACAGTGGAATCCCATCAACCGGTTGTGAAATGATTTTATATCACTGACCGTGACCATTAACATACACGTTTAACTTCAAACTTCTCTTAACAGTATTGCACACAGAAACAAAAAAAAAATTATCAACACTCACCTGTTGTAGTGCAGGCATCTTCTAATATTACGTCCTCTTTAAAATTATTTTCTCTCTCTTCACCTCGTTCTAAGTTTTCTTTCCGATAAAACAATTCGATTCAACAACTTATATATAAAAAATTTTATACATACGAAGTCCTGTTCAAACCGTCCCTAACATGAAACGCTACCACTATATACGATACGATATATATTTTCCGACATATTAAATTAATAAAATATATTAATAAACGCTTTTTACAGATATTTACAATATATAAATCCGACTATTAAAACCCCTCTTAATAATAAATTCTTTTATAAACATAAAAACAAGAAACATTTATCAATAAATATATTTATAATACGAATAACAAATAATTACATGTTTGATGTAGACAATAAAAATAATATTGTTATGTACATGCTTTCAGCAAAAACGCGTCCAACATACTAATAAGAGGAACGTACTAGAGTAGTGTAAAAGACCAGCTGTGCGCGTGACGTCAGCGATCCTGACCACTCCCATTGGTCAAAATCCTAGTTGATTGTGATGTGACGTCACAGAGGAACTCTATCGATAAACTGTTGAACTATACGCAGGTATTTATACGTCTATCTGTAATTATCAGTCCTTTACGTATTTTTGTTGGGGAAAGAAAATCTTTACTATCCTATTTAGGAACCTGATTTTAGAAGTTGCATTCAAAGGTCACCTTGTAATAACAGACTGCGCCGAGAAATGATCTTGGCAATTCTGTAAATTTACTGTTATTATGAAGTAAAATTTTTATTTACACATTAATGCAATTCACAAGTATACAACAATATGTAATTTATATCCTTACGTACATTTACAGTAAAAATTTTAGTTTTAATAACACTCGTAATAAAACAATTATTTATTTAGTAAAATATAAATATTTCAGAACCCACGTGAGATAATTTATTGTTGAACAAAGAAGTAAACACAATAATTGAGTCATTCTAATTAATTATTATTTTATAATTTTTAGCAATTATATTTAGAACACTTCTCAGAAAAAATTTAGTTTATTATTTAGGTAATTTATTAGTAGTTGCACTTTATTTCTGAACTAGTCTGTGAATCACATAATGGTTAATTAATTAATCAACTTTAACAGTTAATTAAAAACTCTGTAACATTTATAAAACCAAAGTTGTACGTGTTAATTCTGTCAGGCTGAAGTACGTATTTTCTCTTGTATTATTAAATTCCATTAACATCCCCCAAGTCTACCTATTTATTTACAACTCTATCAGATATTTTTCGCGTTTGCACGTATTGACCACACATCTAGTTAGGAATAGAAATATAGTTGCTTTTTAATGTTTATATTTAGAATTATTATCAAAGAAAACGATATGATGGGACTAACAACAACAAATAAAACCGTGGCAATAAACAACAGGTTGGCCATGGCATAAATGTGATTATTATTGACAATGTGATAAATTGTCACTATTATCAACGATTTAATTTTAATACCAAAAATTAAAAAAAATCATTACGGAACCCGATTCACAACCAAAGGAAAACAAGACAAGGCAAAGAAGTCCAGATTAATAACGCATTTTTTATAATATTTTAAAATATAATATAATAATAATATAATATTTATATACAATATTTCAAACAATTTTCAGTACGTATACCCCGTTTAAATATTTGTATAAATAATTGTAAGAAAAAGAAGCAACAGTTCAAAATAATGCATGACAATTCTTAGATAATTTGCAAGAATTGCGAAATAATTCACCATGCACAAACATAAAAAAAGCAAGAGTAACACAACAAAATTAATCTAGTTTCAAGTATAACCAGTTT
This sequence comes from Magicicada septendecula, assembly GCA_034769895.1. NCBI lineage: Eukaryota > Metazoa > Arthropoda > Insecta > Hemiptera > Cicadidae > Magicicada > Magicicada septendecula. The sequence continues at coordinate 470,449,222 of CM068373.1, forward strand.
TCCTTAAGAAAAATTGCTATTCAGTACTAATTGAAAAATATTTTTACTTAAAAACAAACGGATTTTGCTGAAAACGCAAGGCTGAGACCTATTTGCTGGCAAGAAGGTGTTATCCTCTCAAGAGTAGGCCTACTGAAGATGACGTATAAAGAAAACATTTATTAAATATCTTCAAAATAAAAAGTAACCTGTGCAAATGAGATTTTCGGTACAATAAGCAGATGGGACTTTAAAGCCGGTTAAAAACAGTTGTCAGAGATACCGCTTTGAATTTTACAATAAATGACCAGAATCAAGTTTGGTGATAAAAAAGTTGACTAAACTAAACGCTACAACAGTCTTCTCTTCCAGGCCGAGGGTGGGGAAAATACCCGCTACGTTAATAGAAATTACCTGTTAGACGCACTGTGATGTGTTGATGTTGATAATCATAATGATACCGATAATGGCTGAGGTGTAAACCGATGAAAAATTTTATTTTCTTAAATATGAAAATACATAGCCTATATGTATAAATATACAGGAGGAAGAAAGTTCTTCGACTTTATAAAAACAATTATATACTGTAGTAGATTTTTGGGATTTTTGTTGTAGTAGATTTTTGGGTACAGCCGTGTTTGAAGTTTTCAGAGTACTGACGTTTCGTGGGTCACTATCCTTTGAAAATGGTCCGAGCTCATGGAACTAAAAGCCGTCACTGCAAAATTTGAAACATGGTTACACCCAAAAACCTGCTACAACAGAAGTCTACATCTGTTGCAAGCCTTTACACTGTGCAAGCTTTCGCAAAAGCCCGCGCGCGCGCGCGCGCGCGTTGTGTGTGTGTGTGTGTGTGTGTGTGTGTGTGTGTGTGTGTGTGTGTGTGTGTGTGTGTGTGTGTGTGTGGGTGTGTGTGTGTGTGTGTGTGTGTGTGTGTGTGTGTGTGTGTGTGTGTGTGTGTGTGTGTGTGTGTGTGTGTGTGTGTGTGTGTGTGTGTGTGTGTGTGTGTGTGTGTGTGTGTGTGTGTGTGTGTGTGTGTGTGTGTGTGTGTGTGTGTGTGTGTGTGTGTGTGTGTGTGTGTGTGTGTGTGTGTGTGTGTGTGTGATTCCCTAGCCGATAGCGGGCCTCATCCAGTAGGCCTCATCCCATCCGACGATACGGCCTACTGGGTCTCCGATGAAAATCACCAGCACGTCTGCACAAAACTTCAGGAGGTATTACAGCCTTTCCTAGACTACCGTAATACCTGAAGGTTCATAATAAACGCGGACAAAACGCAACTCTGCGTTTTCAATTCAAAAGGACGAAAAATAAATCATTTCTATCTTACACCAATCCGCGTAGGCCCTTCCAGTATAACCCAAGCATGTGTGTAAGTATCTAGGCGTCACGCTTGACCCCAAACTAAATTAACCTGCCAACATCACATCAAAATAACCTGTGCTCAAGCGCACAAACGACTCCGAGCTCTCCGTATCCACGGCAGACGTGACCACTGCTCCAGCAGGATCTGCACGTCGTGTCTACGAACTATCGTCGCGTACGCACAACCGACCCTGCCCGCCGTCTCCGACCGTCTGGATCCATACAAAATTACAAAAGAGCGACCTCTAGGCCTAATATACCGCCGTCCTCCCCACCCAAAAACAATCAGTACACATTAGAAACAATCAATTCATATATATTACTAACGTCGTGTGTATTCAGTGCACGGATTTACTTTAGATCGTCTTATTACATCGCCACTGCAAAGAAACCTACACCCGTTACGTTCCATCAGTAAAGAATTTACCATAGTGTCTACTCACTTCTGTTTGATCATAATTATCTGACGGTCATGTTGTTAAATGATCATGGCAGTCAAGCACTTCACGGATATCACCTTGGATAGATGGGAGGCGTCCTTTACACTAGTAAGAACAGACAGAGGCTTAAGATTGGACATAAATAAATATAATACTGAAAATTGTTTGTTTTCTAATAGCATAAAAAAGCAAGATTCTGAATAATTTTAGTAGGCATACATCAGTTTTTTCTGTAGCAAACTGTTAAATAAAATAAATAACAGTTAAATGAATTATTGTTAAATAGAATAAATAAATGCCTGTTATGTACTTTAACAACTGTGTTAAACTAATAACATTAAATGCTTTTACTATTACCGTAATTTATTATTGTTATAAAATAGTATTTTATAATTACTATTTACTTATACGTGGATATATAATACCATCATTCACGAAATACCGACACTATGTTTCGTATTGTGTAAACAGCAAGATTTATTACTTCGTTACGTATGTTACAATTGTTCGAGGATTCAGTATATTTAATTGCTTATCATGTATTTATATATACATAAGGCGACTAATAATAACTGAGTCAAGAGACTGTCTTCATTATCCACCAGGTTCTGATACATATGTATGTGCGTGCGTGCGTCCGAGCGACCGCCAGACTGAAGTTTACAAAAACAATTTTCAATTTTTGACTATTTCCTTCTTTTATATATTTATCGTCGTATCTATACACATTGTTTTTTATTAATTAAGCTGTATTATTTATAATCAAATAGTATTCTGCTGCATAAGTTGTTTATCGTTAACTACTTGTATTTTGTAAAACATTCACAAATATCTAAAATAGCAATTCTGATATCATTGTCGACGTCCTAAAGAAATTTATTTCGAGAGTACGGTCAATCTTCATCCCCTGTGTCGTCTAGTTGACCTTTTCTGATTTACAGATTAGTACCACTTATTTATCAGTTATTAATTAGTCATTAATTAGGCTGAAGCTACTTAGGCGGTAAAAAGTATCTACTACTACTATTATTATTATTAGTATTTATTAGTACTGTTGAAATATTACAAATTTTAAGCTTTTTTTATAACTGTTACATTACAGTTCATGCAGCAAACACTGCAAATAAATAAAAATTATAACAGCAACAATATTTTCACAGTTTTCAGTCCGCATTCTAAACACACACAAAAATGTGAACGGAAAAACGTATTGTTTTCAAAGAAAACAAATGAAACAAGCTTTAAAATTCGAATTTGAGATTGTCAGCATGAAAATATGAAATGTTAGTTTTTATTAGAAAGGTGGAATGTAGAGAGGGGCGCCAAAAACTCACCTTCCCCGTTTAAAAATTGTACTTTAAGTGTACAAGAACGCGCGCACGCTCGCGCGTGTATATGTAAGAACTACATTGAATTCATTGAACGATGAAAAGAAAAATATCATTGGAGTTCATTACTCTACCATGAATTGTCGTTAACGGCGGATTGTACAGCTCCTGGCGGCAATGTTTTGAACTACTCAGAGGAAGAAAAAGGATTATTCAGACTCGATCTATTCGTCATGAGGGATAAACTACAAAAATAAATTTTAAAATCCAATTGAAGAAAAAATAATGTTTTTAATTGCACACAGATAAATTGCATAATAACTTCTTTATCTTCTCACAATTATCCTTTTGTAATTATTATTATTATTAATAAATAATACTCGATTTTTCCAAGAATATGTTTATACATTTTTTTTTTACATTTACACTGCTTCAACAGTATTAACTGTTATCTTCAGAATATATGCAAATTAATAAAATTTTGAAATCAATTCTTTGAACAAGTGTAAATACAGTAAACTTCGATTATCAGCGGAATCGGGTGACGCGATCACCGCGGATAATCCACAATATGTACAAAAAAGAGCAAAAAGTAATAAAAATACTGTGACTATTAATCGCATTTTCTATGCAGTTTAAACATTAATTCACACGAACTGACGTTTCGTCAGAAGTTGTAGGCCTACTGATAAAATTATCTCATGTGTACCATGTGTGTATCATCTACATTGAGTATTTTTGAAGTTATTACCCATACATATACGTACAAAAGTTACATAGCTCTATAAAAAATCCAAGTAAACTCTACCACATTTTCATGCGGAGCAGGGATTAGATTGAGAAATGAATTATCACAAATGTAAGAATTAAAAAATGACAGAGAAAAATATATGTCAGTGAATGCTGACCTGTCGGTAAACATCATAGTTGGCGTTCAGCGTCAATACTGTATCTAATTTTTGACATCCGTTAACTAAGCCAGTATAGTACAACGGCTTTCAATTATACCGTGCAAACATGAAGATAAGCATAACTTACTGAGAAAATTAAATGTTCCCACAGTCACAGTAAAATACATATGCCCGGATGACTCATGATAGCGATTGCTGTCGAGCGATAAACAATATATCGACTGTGTCTGTCGGCGAGCGATGACACAAACCGTCCCTTGGACATATCATTAGATAGCTTGCATAAACTTAAAACAATATTGTTTACGGTAGTTAATAAAATAGAGTACTAAGATTAGTGGAACAGAAGTTTTATTATTCAGTTGAAATCTACTTCCGTTTATAAAATATCCGCGGGTTGGCGCGGATAAACCGCTCGTGGTTAGTCAGGATCTTACTGAATATAAAATGTATATAAATATATGCTTGTAAAAAGCAAGTATTATTTATTATTAATTATTCAGATAATCATGTGTCTTCTGTTTTGAAGGTTATGAAATTTCAACTTCTACGAAGCATGGAAGTAACGAAATATGAAGTAATTAGAACGTAGTAGCTGCATAGTAATTTTTGCAACATCAAGTAGTAGAATGTTCAGGCTGGCTGTCTGTGTGATTTTAAAACGTCTGTATTCTTTTATTCGATAATGGTTTTATGTACAAGATAATAACACTTGTCAACATGAAAAATCTTTCCGTCTTAAAAATAGTCAGATGTTATGGAAAGTAAAAATAGTCAATTTTGATGTAATAAAAACTATTCTAACATTTAAATCTCTTTCGTAGATCCCGTTTTCATAAAAACGGGAGCTTAATAGGTTTTGAAAAGCTGTGAAGAAGTGAAAAGAGCAAATTGAGATAAAGCCATCTGGTTTCAGCATAGAGGCTTATAGTACAGTCACTGAAGGAAAAAAATTCAAATTAAGTGGCTTCTAAGAGATTTTTTGCATAAGGCTAGATAAAAGAATGAGAAACAATTTTAAAAAAAGTTTACATAAATTCCGTCGCGGTTTTTCGAAAAAGAGGAGGGAGAAGGTACAAAAAATTAGTTAGTTTCAATTATCTTGAAAAATAACAAATTTACGAAAAAAAGACTAATTACAAAACTTAAAGAGCATTAAATTCTTTACAAAAAGGCTTTTTGTAATTTTTTGTCAGTCCTATACTTTGTGAGAAAAATGGAATTGAAATATTAGAAAAAAATTTGTTGTCGGAGTCCGCCCTGATGAGCGGGAGGGCTAATTTTTTCTGACATTGCAACATACAAATTTTAATAAAATCCGTTATAATAGTCGTAGAGATAAAAATCAAAAAGCATTTTAAAGCTAAATGTTTGCACTTTTACATAAAATAAAAATAAAATAATTAAATTATTAATAAATACTTAAAATAAAGTAATAACTATTTTATTTTTTCAACTAATGCATAAACATATTAACAATTTATTACAAATGTATTTACATTAAAAAAACTTTACAATATGAACTTTATATATATATAATATATATACCTATATATATATATAGGTATTTGAAAAAATAATAAAAATTAGTATTGATTTATTGGCATAAAATGAGCATGTTTTAAAATTTATCATTTTTTTGAGTTCGCAAGTATACATCATTTACTTAACTTAAAATTTCTACAGAAATTTTCAACATAAATATTTTTTAACAAAATTATGAACACGCATTGGTCAAAGTGTCTTCTATAAGACTGCGGTGTAAAGAATTGTTAACATTTAGTTAAATTTAAATAAATGTAACTTTTAATAATAAATGTAAAAATATGCCCATTGCGCGTATTAATATTAATAGTTAAACACAAAAAAAAATATTAATATGTAACTATTGTACGTAAAACTAGAATATTTGAGGTTTCTCTTCTACATAGCGAGAATTTATATCCATGCATGGGCATAAAAAGAACAGACCCTGAAAGTTGAAGAATTTTAGGGAGAGCGAGGACACCTGGTACATGCGCCATACAGATATTGAATTAACGCAGTTCGATATTGAATGTTCCGTGAGTTCGAGACTATTTTTTATATTGTATTTTGCTGGAAGTTCAATTTTATGTTTTAAGATTTGTGTTAGTAATTTTGATATTTTATAATTTGGTGCGGTTGTAGCGTTTATTAAAGGTCTGATAGGTTTACTGATTTTTTATAATTTTATTAAAGAATTTAATTTTGGTGCACAAGGATTATCCATTTTATATTTAAAGGAGTCTTTAGGATTTATAATTTGGGTACTATTTCTTAGTATATTTGTTATTTGTGTTTGATATTTGTTTGTGGGATCTTTATTTAATGTTATGCAATAATTATTAAGTATAAATTCTTCTGTTTTATCTGTGTTTCAAAAGTTATTTTATTGTCAAAATCTTCAATGATTGGAAGAAAAATTATTTTTGAATATATTTATAAAGTGCATTTTTAATAACATTTTTATTATAATGCGTAATAAATAAGTAAAAAATTATACATAATAATAAATACATAAATGTATAATAATGAGTTTTTAAACTTATATTCCTGAAAAAATTGCATGTCTATTACATAAACATGTATTTTATGTGAAAATCCACCTTGTGAAAAATTTGTCGAAATTTGAATTAATTTTACTACTAAAAGTATCGCCCTAACAAAAAAAAAATGTTAATAACCTTTTTTATGCAGAATTTTATGCTCTTTCTTTTTGGTATTTTGTATTTTTCTCATAAATGTAATATGTTTTAAGATAATCATGAAAAATTAATTTTTTGTACCTTCCCCCTCCCTTTTTTCGAAAACCCGCGACTGAATTTTTGTAAACTTTTTTTTTTAATTCTTTCTTACCTTTTTATCTAGACCTGTGCAAAAAATCTCGTAGAAGCCATTTAATTTCCAATTTCTATTTTTTTTCGGCTTCAGTGACTGTACTATTAGCCTTTAGGTAATTCCTGAATTATACAGTCGAAGTTAAGAAAAGAATGTTATAAATTTTTTATACACACATCACAACAAAATACGATTCCACTACTCTGTAAAAATAGTGACATGAATAACTCAACGCGCGTACGCTCAGGGTTCCCGTTAAAACAGAACTGCTCTCAAGTATCTATTTAATAAGTAGTAACTATTTTATTATAGAAGTCGCTTATATAACACATTATATATTTTTATTAAGCTGTGTTAATGAACTAAATTCATAGAAAACCTTAAGCAACAGGTGAGGGAGCAGTTGTATCTGACTGTACCTCGTGTGGAGAGCGCATAAACTATTACTGTACGCTGAACTGAGATAGAGTAAGCCGTTGCCTCTGTGTGTGTGTTTTTACAGTATGTTTGTAAATGTGCGTATGAGGTGGATGCAGCGTGTGAGGTGTGAATCACTGTGTTCGTACGCTGGCGTCAGCTTCGCAGTACTGTATAGTCTATAGACATTAAGGTGATCTCTTTCTTCTGTCGTTTGTGCTGTATTTTGCAATAAAAAAAGCGTTGAGTATTGCTTTGGGTTGTAGAATTATAGCTTTTATCTGTGGAATTACTGAATAAAAAAAAAATTGTCGTATACGAAAAAATAATTTCCTAGTTTAAGATGTTTTACTGAAACACAGTATTACCCATTTTTAAATCACGAACTATTGATAACGAACTGAGCAGTATTGCTCTGATAACAAAAAACATTTAATGCCACACGACCTACTGCGGTATTTAATTGTAAGTGATTTAGACTCTGTTTACGAGGAAGTAATCTGTGGAATTTGTTATCACATGTATAAAACGTTCTTTACGTAAAGTTAAGATAGTTTCTCAAGTACGGCTGGGCGTTTTGTTAAATCTGACAGTTTCTGACAGTTGTTAAACCTGTAACGCACTCCTCACAACCAAATATAATTTCTCGATCATGTCATCTGTAAACACATTTTCCTCGCGTAACGTTAACGATTACCTCGATACTTTGTATACGTTTTGTTAATCTGCCAGCTTCTGTTTGGTTCCATACAGGTCTCATTGCTGAGTTAGCCATTATATTGCTCAGCTACATCACCTGTAAAAATTATATTTCCTGTGTATTACGTAGCGATATCTTTAATATTTTATAAAGTTTTGTGCCACGAATTGTTAAATAACGTATTCTTCTGCTGC